>REGO01000276.1:1397148-1445488 GCA_010120015.1 Rhombomys opimus | reverse complement strand
TTCTGTATCCCTTGATCAACTGAGGGGCATTTGGGCTGTTGCCAACATCTGGCTATTACAAATAAAGCTGCTACAAACATGGTTGAGCTTATACCCTTGTTGTATACTTGAGCATCTTTTGGATATATGCCTAGCAGCGGCATAGCTGGATCTTGAGGAAGTGCTATTCCTAATTATCTGATAAAGTGCCAGATTGATTTCCAGAGTGGTTGTACCAGTTTACATTCCCACCAGCAGTAGAAAAGGGTTTCCCTTTCTCCACATCCTCTCCAGAAAGTGTTGTCACTTGAGTAGTTCATCTTAGCCGTTCTGATGGGTGTGAGGTAAAATCTCAGGGTCATATTGATGTGCATTTCCCTGATGACTAAGGACTTTGAACATTTCTCTAAGTGTTTCTCTGCCATTTGATATTTCTCTGTTGAGAATTAACTGTTTAGCTCTGTTCCCCATTTATTAATTGGATTACTTGGTTTGTTGCTGATTAATTTTATGAGTTCTTTATATGTACTGGATATTAGCCTTCTGTCAAATACAGGGCCAGTGAAGATTCTTTCCCAATCTGTAGACAGTGTCTTTAGCTTTACAAAATATTTTCAGTTTCATGAGGTCCCATTTATTGATTCTTGCTCTTAGAGCTTATGCTGTTGATGTTCTGTTCAGTATGTTGTCTCCTGTAATAATGACGTCAAGGCTCTTCCCTACTTTTTCTTCTAACTGATTTAATGTGTCTGATTTTATGTTGAGGTCTTTGACCCCCTTAGACTTTAGTTTTGTGCAGGGTGATAAGTATGGATCTATTTGCATTTTTCTACATGTAGACATCCAACTAGACCAGCATCATTTGTTGAAGATTCTATCTTTTTCCCATGTATGGTTTTGGCATGTTTATCAAAAATCAGGTGTCCATAAGTTTGTGGGTTTATTTTTGTGTCTTATATATGGTTCCATTGATCCACATTCTGATTCTATGCCATAACCATGTAGTTATTATTACTCTTGCTCTATAGAGTAATATAGAGATCAGGGATGGAAATACCTCCAGAAGATCTTTTATTGTAGAGGATTATTTTAAAAATTATGGGTTTCTTGTGATTCCATATGAAGTTGAGAATTTTTCTTTCAAGGTCTGTAAAGAATTGTCTTGGTAACTTGATGGGAATTGTACTGAATCTGTAGATATTTTTGGTAAGATGACCATTTTTACTATGATAATCCTGCCAAGCCATGAGCATGGGAGATCTTTCCATCTTCTGATATCTTATTCTAATCTTTCTTCAGTGACTGGAAATTTTTTTCATACAAGTCTTTCACTTTCTTGGTTAGAGTCATACCAAGGTACTTTATGTCTTTTGTGGCTATTGTGAAGGGTGTTGTTTCCCTAATTTCTTTCTCAGGCCTTTTGTTTTTTGTTTACAGTAGGGTTACTGATTTTTTTTTTTTGAGTTAATTTTGTATCCAGGCACTTTGTTGAAGGTGATAATCAGCTGTAGGAGTTCCCTGGTAGAATTTTTAGGGTCACTCAGATATACTATCATGTCATCTGCAAATAGTGATACTTTGACCTCTTCCTTTCTGATTTGTATCCGCTTGATCTCCTTCAATTGTCTTATTGCTCCAGCAAGGACTTCAAGAAAATGTTGAAGAGATATGGAGAGAGTGGTCATCTTTGCCTTGTCCCTGATTTCAGTGGGATTGATTTAAGTTTCTCTCCATTTAGTTTGATGTTGGCTATAGGCTTGCTTTATATTACCTTTACTATGTTTAGGTATGTTCCTCATATTCCTGATCTCTCCAATACCTTAAACATGAATGGATGTTGGATTTTGTCAAATGCTTTTCAGCATTTAAAGAGATTATCATTTGGGTTTTTTTGTTTTGTTTTGTTTTCATTTTGTTAATATGGTGGATCAGATTGATGGATTTCTGTATATTGAACCATCTTTGCATACTTGGGATGAAGCCTACTTGGTCATGGTGGATGATATCTTTCATGTGTTCTTGTATTTGGTTTGCAAGTATTATGTTGAGTATTTTTGCATTAAGGTTCATAAGGGAGATTGGCCTGAAATTCTCTTTCTGTATTAGGTCTTTGTGAGGTTTAGGTCCCAAGGTGACTGTGGTTTCATAGAATGAGTTTGGTAGTGTTCCTTATCTGTGCTAAGTGGAATCAATCAAGAAAATTGTGCATTTCATTTAGATATTCCAATTTACTTTTGAAGTAATTCCTAATAACTGTTTGGATTTTCTTTGAGTCTGTTGCTATGTCCCCCTTTTCATTTCTGATTTTGTTAATTTGGATAGTGTCTTTCAACCTTTTAGTTAGTTTGGCTAAGGGTTTGTCTATCTCATTGGTTTTCTCAAAGAACCAGCTCTTAATTTCTTTGATTCCTTGAATTGTTTTATTTGTTTCTAATTTATAGATTTCAGCCCTGAGTTTGATTATTTCCAGCCATCTATTCTTTTTTTGGTTTGTATGTTTCTTTTTTTTCCTAGGGCTTTTAGGTGAGCCATTAAGTTGCTTGAATGAGCTGTCTCGAATTTCTTCTTGAAGGCAGTTAGTGTTATGAACTTTCCTCTTAGCAGTGCTTTCATTGTGTCCCATAAGTTTGGGTACTTTGTGTCTTCCTTTTCAGTGAATTCTAGGAAGACTTTATTTTCTTTCTTTATGTCTTCCCTGACCAGCTGTCATTGAGTAGCAAGTTGTTCAGTTTCCATGTGTGTGTGTAGGCTTTTTGCTATTTCTGTTGTTGCTGAGTTCCAGCTTTAGTCCATGGTGATCAGATAGGATACAAGGGATTATTTCAATCTTCTTATATCTGTTGATGCTAGCTTTGTGACCAACCATATGATCTAGTTTGGAGAAGGTTCCATGAGCTGCTGAGAAGAAGGTAAATTCTTTTGTGTTTGGGTGTAAGGTTCTGTAGATGTCTGTGAGGTCCATTTGATTCATGACCTCTATTAGAGATATTGTTTCTTTGTTTAATTTCTTTTTTGTTGACCTGTCCTTTGTTGAGAGTGGGGTGTTGAAGTCTCACACTATTAATGTGTAGGGATCTATATGTGGTTTAAGTTTTATCAATGTTTCTTTTACAAATGTGAGTGCCCTTGTATTTAGGGCATAGATGTTCAGGATTGTGATGTCTTCCTGGTGTAATTTTTCCTTGATGAGTATGAAGTGTCCTTCCTCATCTCTTTTGAATAATTTTGGTTGAAAGTCTACTTCATCAGATATTAGAATGGCTACTCCTGCTTGCTTCTTAGGTCCATTTGCTTAGAAAACTGTCTTTCTAGCCCTTTACCCTCAGGTAATGTCTATGTTTGTGACTTATGTGTATTTCTTGTATGCAACAGATTATTGGGTCTTGTTTATACATCCATTCTGTTAGTCTCTGTCTTTTTATTGGAGAATTGAGTCCATTGATGTTGAGAGAGATTAATGACCAGTAGCTGTTAGAGCCTTTGATTTTGATGTTGTTTGGGGTAGTAAGTTTGTGTGCTTGGTTACTTTTGTTTTGCTATAGTGAGGTTAGTTATTTTCTGTGTTTTCTTGAAAGTAGTTTGTTTTCTTGGGTTGTATTTTTCCTTCTAGTGTCTTATGTAACGCTGGATTCGTGTGTAGGTATTATTGAAATTTGTTTTTGTCATTGAATATCTTATTTTCTCCATCTATGAGGACTGAGAGTTTTGCTGGGAATAGTAGCCTGGGCTGACATCTGTGTTCTCTTAGTGTCTGCATGATATCTGTCCAGGAACTTCTGGTTTGCACAGTCTCTGTTGAGAAGTCAGGTGTGATTCTGATGGGATTTCCATTGTATGTTACTTGGCTTTTTTCCCTTGCAGCTTTTAGTATTTTTTTCTTTATTCTGTATCCTTATTATTTTGATTATTACGGAAAGAGAGGATTTTCTTTTCTGGTCTAATTTGTTGGGTGTTCTGTAGACCTTTTGTATTCTTATGGGCCTCTCTAAGTTGGGGAAATTTTCTTCAATGATTTTGTTAAAAATATTTTCTGGGCCTTCGAGCAGGGAATCTTCTTTTTCCTTCATTCCTATTATTCTTAGGTTTTGTCTTTTCATGTTGTTTTGGATTTCTTGGATGGTCTGTGTCAGGAATGTTTTTTAGGTTTAATATTTTCTTTGACAGATATTGATTTTTTCCTTTGTATCTTCCACATCTGAGATTCTATCTTCCAACTCTTAGAGTCAATTGGTTATGCTTAACTCTGTAGTTCTTGTTTTCTTCCCTAAGTTCTTTCTCTCCCTAATTTCCTCCATTCATGTTTTCTTTAAATTTTTCCAATTCTATCTTTAGATCTTGAGCATTTTCTTGATTTCCCTCACCTGTTTGACTGTATTTTCCTGTCTTTCCTTCAATTCCTTCAGCTGTTTGTTTGTACAGTCCTCTGTTTCTTTTATTTCTTTCATTGATTTAAGCATTTCCTCTCTAAAGGCCACAAACTGTTTGGCTGAAACTTCCTGTATTTCTTTACAGATGGCCATAATCTTTACACAGTTTCCTCTCACCTGGGAAACACGAGTGCTGTTGTTTAAGGGCCCTGAGTTCAGTCTCTTGGTCACTGTACCGACATTGCTGTACTGCTCCTCAGACACAGTGTCCTCCTGGCAATGCCATCTTGGGTCTCCTTGTAATCTCTTATTTTTAAAACTAGTTAAGAAGGAACTGTGACTGTCTCCCAGTTGATATAATGTTGGTAATATGAATGTGTAAATGTTTGTCTTTTTCTTTCTCTAGTTCTTTACTCATTTTATTTGTTTCCTCTATTATCCTCTTCATGAGCATAGATGTTAGGTCATCTTCTTGAATTTCAGTTATGCTGGGGTGTCTAGGGCTGCTTGCCCCTGGATAACTGGGTTCTGCAGATGCAATATTGCTCTGCCTTTTGTTGGTTGAACTTTTATGCTTGCTTCTACCCATTGGGCTATATTAGGTGTTGGGTGTTAGTTTCTTGTATTTCTTTTAATCCTGGGGTGCGGAGAATCCCTTTGGCAGGAAGATGATTTTTCCTGAAGGAGGCCTCCTCAGCTTTTTGGGAATAGTCACTGAATGACAGGTGTTTTTCAGCAATTGCCACACCTTACCTCAGGCATACAGACCTGAGGTGTTTTCCCGTGTGTGCTGGTGGGTTAAAGGGGTTGGCTGATTTCTCTAAGCTGTCTCCCTCCCTGCGGGGTTTATACCAGCAAAGACTGCCAATCTCTGATGCCCTTGGGCACACAGTTCTGTTTGTGAGGGATAGTTGGGCGCAGCAGTTCTCTGGGTTGGCAGCGGGGACCAGCAGGTCTGAGGGACCTTTTCAAGGGATAGACCTGTGGACCTAAAGTCAGTCCCCATTTGCTTCCTTCCCTGTGGGGTTTTCTTCCAACAGGGAAACGCAGGCTCTGATGCCCTGCGGCACACAGTTTTGTCTGTGATGGAGAGTTGGGCATGCAGCAGATCTCTGTGCTTGCTGCTGGAGCCCTGCTCAGGGCTAGCAGCACGTGCCTGCAGGACTGTGGGATCTTTTCCAGGGAAAGACTCAGTGACCTGAGGTCAGTTCTGTTTCCTTCCTTCCCTGTGGGTTTTTCTCACGACTGGGACTCCCAGTCTCTGGTGTTTTTGTGCCCACCATTCAGCCTGGGAAGGTGATCAGGACACACAGGTGTGTGGCTCTGGTCTAGCAACTGAGTGCCTGAGCAACCAGGGATCTCTTCTGGGTTCTGGCTGGGTGACCAGAGATTTGACCACACTGATTCCCACACCATGGAGTTTCCTCTCACCTGGGAAACACGAGTGCTGTTGTTTAAGGGCCCTGAGTTCAGTCTCTTGGTCGCTGTACCGACATTGCTGTACTGCTCCTCAGACACAGTGTCCTCCTGGCAATGCCATCTTGGGTCTCCTTGTAATCTCTTATTCTTAAAACTAGTTAAGAAGGAACTGTGACTATCTCCCAGTTGATATAATGTTGGTAATATGAATGTGTAAATATAGACATTCATAAAAAGAATTAATGTGTACATATTACTATGCAAATTTTATGTTCACATATATTTATTACATGTACTTGTCTAAAACAAAATCAAAGCAGTAAGAATCATTGCCACATGGCTTTCAAACAACCAAAATGAGTCAGAATTTTGAGATACAAGACAAATGAATTTAATAAAGAAATTAAAACAAACATTTCTTGGGAAAACAAATGCAAAAAGATTGTATTTCAGAAATTGCTAAAAAATAATTAATTTGTCTTAAAAGTTGGGACGTTTAATCACAAAAATTTTATTAAAAATTAAAAGGATCTATTTTCATTTTTCTGCATGTAGACATCTAGTTGGACCAGCACCATTTGTTGAAGATGCTTTCTTTTTTCCATTGAATGGTTTTGCTTCTTTGTCAAAAATCAAGTATTCATAGGTGTGTGGGTATATTTCTGGGCTTTCTATTCAGTTCCATTGTTCCTCCTTTCTGTTTATATGCCAATACCATGCAGTTTTTATTACTATTGCTCTGTAGTACAGTTTGAGATCAGGGATGGAGTTACCTCCAGAAGATCTTTTATTGTAGAGGATTATTTTAAAAATTATGGGTTTCTTGTTATTCCATATGAAGTTGAGAATTTTTCTTTCAAGGTCTGTAAAGAACTGAGTTGGTATTTTGATGGAAATTGCATTGAATCTGTAGAAGTGTATCAAAGCAGATACTAAGACGCATAACCAAACCTTGGACAGAGTGCAGGGAATCATATGAAAGAAGGGGGAGTTAGTATGATGTGGAAAGGATTGGAGCTCCACAAAGACCAAATATATCTGGGCACAGGGGACTTTTCTGAGACTGACACTCCACCAAGGACCCATTTATGGATATAACCTAGAACCTCTGCTCAGATGAAGCCCGTGGTAGCTCAGTAACCAATTGGTTCCCGATAGTAAGGGGAACAGGGACCATTTCTGACAGAAACTCAATGGCAGTCTCTTTGACATCCCTACCCCCCAAGGAAGGAACAGTCTTGCTAGACCACAGAAGAGGACTTTGCAGTGAGTCCTGAAGATACCTGATAAAACAGGGTCAGATGAAATGGGAGGAGGTCCTCCCCAATCAGTGGACTTAGAAAGGGGCAGGGAGGAGATAAGGGAAGGAGGGAAGGATTGAGACAGAATTGAGGGTGTGGGATACAGAGTTAATAAATTGTAACTAACAATAAAAAATAAGAAAAAAAAACAAATAAAGCTGCTACAGAAAAAAATAAAAATAAAAAGGAAAAAACATTTGTTATTTTTAAGATTTCAAGATCTGCTAACCACTGATGCTGATTCAGTTTTTGAAAAAGATATATAATTTTAGGTATTATTTTTCCATCTTACATCTGCAATTTATTTTATAGTGTTGAAATATTGGTTTTTTTTATAATAATAATTGTTTTTTTAAAAGAAAGATATTCTCAAAGCTTTTTCATTTTTTTCTATTTATTTTGTTGCAAAGGAATATTTGGCACTAGATTTAGAATGTATTTCTTTTTGCATATTTATATTCATTTTTTTAAAATTTTTATTTTAATCACAGGTCATTCACTTGTATCCCAGACTTAGCCTCCTCCTTCTTTTCCTCCCAATCCTGCCCTCCCTCCCTCATCTCCTCTGCCCCCTTCCAAATCCACTGATAGGGGAGGTCCTCCTCCCCTTCCATCTGACCCTAGCTTATCAAGTATCTTCAGGACTGGCTGCATTGTTCTTATCCTCCCTTGGGGGAGGGGGGAGCTAGGCTTTCCAGGATAGAACTAAACAGAACTGGTAGGGGAAAAAAGTGAATGAAATGATTCCTAATGATATTCTGCTATACTTATAGAATGGATCCGAACATAATCCTCATCAGAGAAATTTTATCCAGCATCTGATAGAAGAAGATTCAGAATCTCACAGGCAAACATGAGGTGCAGAGTAGGGAATCCCGCAGAAAAGTGTAAGGAAGCATTGTAGCAAAAAGGGTGGAGGACACCATAAGAACACTGTACACAAAATCAATTAACCAGGGCTCACTGGGATCCACAGAGACTGAAGTGTCCATCGGGGAGCCTTCATGGGTCTGACATAGGACCTCTCTATATATGTTATTGTTGTGTAACTTGGTCTTCTTGTGGGACTTCTAACAATGGGCTCTCTGATTCTTTTGACTACTTTTGGAACCCTTTCCTCCTACTGGGTTGACTCAGCCAGCCTTGACCTGAGGATTTGTGCCTAGTCTTACTGTATCTTGTTGTGCCATGCTTGGTTGCTATCCCTGGGAGGCTTGCTCTTTAGGAAGGGAAATAGTGGAATGGATCTGATGAAGAGGTTTCAGGTAAGGACTGGGAGGAAAAGAGAGAAAGAAAACCGTGATCATGATGTAAAATATATATAATATATATAAAATGTATTTTTCTCTTATATATATGTGTGTGTGTATATATATGTACATAGTGTTTAAATTATAGAATATCATAATATTCTTATTATCTCTAATCATAACATGCATTCATTAGCTGTCATTCAGGTGTTTTTTTGCTTTATCATGTTGTACAGAACTTTGTATCCAAAGGGAAATTAGAATCTTGCAAATTTTTCTTATTTGATGAATAAACATGAGAGCAACCTCTCAGCATTTTGCAGTTTTTAATAAGGCTTCATACTGGCGATAGTGTGAGGAGTCCAAATTTTTTTCTTAGTTTATTAATTTTGCATCTATTGACCTCTGTTTTCAACACCTGTTTCTGCATTTCATTTTTGAAAATTCTACCTAGTTTTAAATAAAACAAGGAAATGTCATGTTTGAAGTAAATAAATCATATAGAAAATATATAAAAACCATTCCCTTCAAGATTATCAAGTTAAGGACATACTAAATTTTATATATTACAAAAAAACTAACTTCTCTTGTATTTTTAAAAGATCACATTTTTAATGAGTAAGGCTAGAATTGATAATCAATCCTTAATCAATCGGTAATTGTGTTAGTCTTTTGAATTTCATTAGTAAGAAAGCAGGAACGTTACCTGCCTCCCTTTTACTTGCATTATTGAGAGAAAAATATATGCCATAAGATGAAAATGAGCTACTTGTCCACTTGGCAGGTGGCAGAATTTGAGGAAAGTCACAAAGAGATGGTCAGACCACTCAGCCCTTCCACACGGTGACCAGGTGACTCAGTTTTAATCCCATCATATCATAGATTGTTGATTGAGGAATAATCTCTTAGATTGTATAAAAGTGAAGGAAACTTATTCAGAAACCAAATGGGGAACCAGAGCTCCTTTTGGTAATTCTTTACATCTGGCCAAGACAGAATCAAAGAAATTTTCATCTCTATCCAAGGACAAGAAATAAAATTGTTTTCATTTGAGGCTCCTGTCTTGAAACTGACAGTCTTGCTTGTATCTCTGGTTGTCATTTGTCTAAATACTGCCACAGTGTTTCTACTATGGGATCTGTTGGAACTATCTTTATTTTCCATGAAATGTCTTCCTAAAAAATTTGTTTTGCACCCACCTTCTCAGAGAGATGCCATTGGTGTCCCTCAATGCAGCTGATTTGTCATGCCTCACAACTTGCCAATTTTCCTACTATTTATTCATAAATTCATTATCTATCTGTCATCTATCTATCTATCTATCTATCTATCTATCTATCTAATTTTCCTATACATACTGATTGTAGGCCCTCCCTCCTCTCCTCCTGGCCTCATCCTCCATCTTTCTTGCCCCTATCCTCTGTACCCTACTCCTCAGTGTAGGGGAACCCCTCCCCCACCAACAAGTATCAGCACTTCAATTATCATCAGGATTGAGTGCATCTTCTTCGCTTCTGGCCTGGTGAGGCAGCCCTGCCAGGGAGAAGTAACTGAAAAGCAGGCAACAATGTCCCTCTCATACTCATACCCCTTTCTAAAGGACCCGCATGAAATTTGAGCTGCACGTAGACTAAGTATGTGTAAGCGGCCTCTGTAGTTTCCATGCATGGTCCTTGGTTGATACATCAATCTCCTTGAGCCTTCCTGGACCCAGGTTACTTGGCTGTGTTGGTCTTCTTGTGGAGCTTCTGTCCCCTCTGGGTCCTTCTATTTTTCCAGCCATGCTTCCACAAGACTAAGACTCTGCCCATGCTGTTGCGGATGTGGAGTAAGGAGAACACTCCTCCATTGCTGGTAGGAGTGCAAACTTGAATAACAACTTTGGAAATCAATCTAGCACTTTCTCAGAAAATTGACAATAATTACATAAAGTCCCAGCTCTACCACTCCTGGGGCTTATACCTGAAAGATGCTACACCAAACAATAAAGACATTGGTTCATTTATGTTCATCACTGCTTTATTCGTAATAGGCAGAACCTGGAAACAACTTAGATGTCCCTTAAAGGAAGAATGGATAAAGAACGTAGTACAAAGACCTGGAGGGGACAAGAGCTCCACAAGGAGAGCAACAGAACCAAAATTTCTTGGCACAGTGGTCTTTTCTGAGATTGATATTCCAACCAAGGACCATGCATGGAGAAAACATAGAAACCATACACAGATATAGTCCATGTCAGCTCTATCTCCAAGTGGGTTCCCTAAGTGGAACAGGAAATGAGGGAAGGAGGAGAGTTTGGAAGGATAAGAGTGTCGCGCGCAACCTCGCCGATAAGGAAAACGCGGCAACAGAAGATTTGTCCAGCAGAATCTTTATTGTACAGCTCTTTTAGGTAGATGGAGAAGGACCCCAAGCCCCACATGTGCTCTGCTTAAATAGCCTGCAGGGCGGTGTGCTCGTCTGTGATCGGTGCTCCGCACAATACCCAATTAGCGTGTGCTCTCTGATAGGGAGAGCACTCAAGTCCACATTAGCATCATGTGGCGCGTGCGCTGCTGTAAGGCGAGTTTTGGCGAGAAGAACCAGGAAGCAGGAAGCCAGCGCCATCTTGTGATGGTGAATACGGCTCCCGACATAAGAGAGGGGGCCAGAGCTGGTTTACAAAGTGAATAAACTTTAATTAATAAAAATAAATAAATTAATAAATAGAACATAGTACATTAACATAATGGAATACTACTCAGCTATTAAAAACAAGGAAATCAAGAACTTTGCAGGCAAATGGATGAAACTAGAAAAGGTCATCCTTAGTGAGATAACCCAGACCCAGAAAAACACACAAGGTATGTTCTCACTTATAAACAGATATTAGACATTTAGTGCAAGATCACCATACTACATTCCACAGACCCAAAGAAGCTATGCAGCAAAGAGGGCTTCAGGGAGGATACATAAATCTTTTCTATGATGTTACTAGTTTTTATTTTATTTTTCTTGTAGAAAATGAAATAGTACTCGATTTAAAAATTTTCTTTATTTTCTTTTTTACATTCTCCAACAAGATAATTTGATGAGATTGTAACAAATCTTTTTCATTAATTTTTATTTTAATTAATAATGATAGTCACTTTGAATCCCTGCTGTAGCCCCCTCCTCCATGCCTTTCCAATCCCACCCTCCCTCCCTTAACAAATCTTCTATAAAATATCATTTTCAGTTTTTCTATTTCACCACTTGTTGATATCAGACATTCAGTACTCATTGATAAATACATTTTTAGATTATATTATGCTTATTTTCTTAAACTCCTTATTATAAAATATCTTCATGTTTTTATATGTTTTTCTTGTTTATTTGAATGTGGCACATCTGGTGTTTTATTCTTTAGGAATATTTTACTTGTTCATTTCTTTCACATTTTTTTGCTGATAAAAGTATTTTCTAAATAGTTTAGTTTTAAGTTATTGCATTATATCATTATATTTAGTACTGAAATTTTAGGAAAATATATTCATTTCCTAATTTCATTAATTTCCTAATTTAATTGACTCATTGTTTCTTGTTTTATTTATGTTTACTTTCCCCTAAGAATTTTTGTTTTCAAAACTTAGTCTCCCCTTAATAGTCTTGTTACAGCACTTTCTCTCACACATTCCCTGTGTTTATTTTTCCTTAATCTAGTAGATTAAGGCTTCATTATTATACAGTGAATAAATAAATAAGAAAGAAAGTAAAATGTTCTATATTTCTTGTAGAATAAATTTATTGTAGTTTCAGGATTTAAACTGTAAATATTTCTTGCGGCTTTTAATTAGTACATTTTCCATGCTTCCGTTTTTAGTTCTTAATTTATCTGCTAATTACTCCAGCCATAGTTACACTAATTCATTGCTTTGACAGGGATTATGGAGATCACATTCCTGCTCTCTATTTCCATACCATTCTAAAGCGAATTCTGTTCTTTTGTACTTTATAGTCCACTTGAAGGTCTTTCCCCTCCTCTGCTGTAAATTCAAATGCATAGTTTTAAATTAAAATATTCATTCCTACTCTTAAGACTTCTATATTGTGTATGATTGACTTTGTGCCTATTGACATATCCATTGTAAATAAATGTTGCTTTATCAGGATTTTAAAGATTTTATTTTAAAGGCACTTTTTTTATTTTTTAACATGAGTCAAATATATCTGTTACCATTAGGAATTAGCAGTAAGTTTATGAAACCAATCTGTCATCACAAAAGTGACCATTTGGGGATCTATAAATACAATGAATTCATGTTTTTACTAGCTGCACAATTTCCATGAACTTTACATTCTTTCCAGAAGCTTATGAGCTTATAATGCTATATTTTGATTGTTGATGCTGCAAATTTAGTTTCATCCAATGTTTATGCACAGCATTGTCTTCTAAAGCTTTATGTTTATTATGTGAGGAATTAGGATTCGGTCTATGTTTTGTTTTGATCTTCAATATGGGCAAATAATTAAAACTCAAGATGTGCTATCCAATGATTATAAAATACCTCGAGGCAGCTATATACTTCAAAGCATGCTGAGTTCTTTGAATTCACGCTTTGCCATCATCTCAAACCTATATGTCTGTCTTCCTTACCTTTCTGCCTGCAGTTAAATGTGCTTGAAATGAAGTTTTCATTACTTTTTTTTTTCTTTTTTCCCAGAAGCGTGGGTATTTTTTACTGTCAGGTTACTTCAACTTGGTAAAAACTGGCAACTGGTTATTATCATAATTTTTCTAGCTTTATATTCATTTTCTTAAAATTGAAGTTTGTAGACACATATCATCTGTCATACTCATTTTTTTCATGTCACTTTTAAAGGCTATTTCTTACCTATTCGTTATTTTCTATCTTATTTTAGTTGTTTTACATGGTCAATATTTCAAAGTCTCATAATCTGAAATAGAAATATTTATAATAAAAATGCAATTGTGGCCACTTAATACACAACAATTAAGTACATGAATTTTTGTTGCTTGAATATCTCTTGCTTTATTCCTTGAATGTTTCTGTGGCAGAATTGTAAGAAGTTTAACATACAACATATGGCCATATTGTTGCTCATGAATATGAGCACTCTAAATAGACAATGCTTAATCATAAATATTTACATACTGCCATACGATGGGTGGACATATCTAGGCATTTACAAAAATGTTACCAAGGTATAATTTATGTTTTGTTTTTTGCAGTTTGATTATTATCTCTTATTTTCTGCAGATTTTTCTTACAAAATACTGTGACTGGCACAACTACAGAAATGGAATTGAAGTAAACATTTTTGATCAATAAAGAAAATACATGAAGATAAATTAAAACCAACATTTTGAATAGAATTCATGAGAATCCAGGAGCATGTATGTTCTGGTAATTTCAAAATTATACTAGAAATGTTAACAAAGAATGGCCACTACTCTTTCTTAAGACTTCAATCCTGTTCATAGCAGTTTTATTCATAATAAGACAGAATCTGGAAACAATCTTGCTGTCCCTCAACCAAAGAAAAGAAACTGTGGTGCATTTACACGACAAAATACTACTCAGCTATTAAAACAAAGAAATCATGAAATTTGCAGACCAATGGATGGAAATAAAAAAGATCATCCTGAGTGCAGTATCCCAGAATGAGAAAGACATGAATGGTATATACTCACTTATATGTGGATATTACCCATAGACAGCTCAGTCTCCATGTGGGTTCTCTAGTAAGAAGAGAAGAGACAGTCTCTGACATGAACTTGGTTGCCTGCACTGTGATCACTTCTCCCTGGTGGGACGACCTAGCTAGCACACAGAACAAGAGGATCCAGGCAGTCCTGACGTGCCCTGATAGACTAGGGTAGACAGTAGGGAAGTAGGAATTCACCTATCAGTGGACTAGAGAAGAGAGATAGGGGGGAGAGAGATGGAGGGAGGGTGGGACAAGGAGGAGATGAAGAAGGTGGCTACAACTGGTATACAAAATGAATAAATTGTAAATAATGATAGTAAAAACATTAAGACAATATGAAGATTTTTAAGTTAGACTAGGGTCAAGATTCATTGAAAAAGCTAAAATAGGGTAAGAAATAGCTAATTAATTATGTTTAGATCATGAGAGAAAATACTCATGCTACCTTATGTCTATTTATCCATTAATAATTGTACATAATGTATGCAACTATTTTGGGTGGGAATATCTAGTATTTGATAGAAATACAAAAATGTTTTCTTTTTCTCTAATTTCTCTAAATGGACATTATTACACTGTAAAATATATTACATGAACGTTAAATTATAGCTAAAACTTTCAGTTGCATTAAAGTCTTGAATACTCAGAATTTCCAAAATGCTTATAGGCTAGACACTGACAATATTCTATGCCATGTTCTCTTTACCAAACAGTGTTACCTGGAGTGTGTAGGGCCTAGATCCCTATGCTCATTTTTTCCTAATTTTATCTTGGTACACATCTTTACTTTTATTTTTCAGCTACCAAAGAACATTGTTCCTTTAAATTCATTGACATTTTTATTTAAAAAAAAAACCCTAACAATAAAAGAAAGCTAGAACCTCATTTGTTTGTCAATTTTTTGATAGTATACATAATGAACTCATGGACTGCATATTTAATTTGTGAGCAGAGAAATGTAGGACTCTTTCTGTTCAGGTTTATATGATCCAGAATTTACTTGTTGAAACAATAATGAACACCAGAAAATATGTGCATACAGAATTATTTTTTCAGGAAAACCTATATTTTTTCAAATAGACAGTTCCCATTTTCCAATAGACAGCAGAGAAAATTGCATGGTATAGCCACAAATAAATGTTAAATTCAAGTAAGCAAACACTAATTTTGATGTTAACCTCTCCAGTGCCCTGATAAGCTACAATTTTCAAATTGTACCATTCCTGAAGCATTATTAGCATTACTCTCCACTACACAGTATCAGCCAACAGGAGTCATTCTGTACAAAAGGAGTTAGTAAGTAAGTAAAACTATACATAACTCTACCTTCCACAGCTATATAATGTGAGAGTAAGATATCTGTATCTATGTATATATATATATATATATATATATATATATATATGTAGATAGATATTCATATATATATATATAATGCATTAAAATCTTAGCTATCTGTTGTCATAAAGTGAAGAAAAGAGATTATGCCTTTTAAATTTTGAAACTCTGAAATTAAAATAAAGAGGCTTTTCTGGGGCGGGCAAGTCATGGGTTCTATAAACAAGTAAGGTGGATTAAACTCTGCCTAGATACCTTGGTTCTTTATCTTGGGTTTTTTGTTGGGCTCCAACCAAAGAAGTAGAATTGTCTCTGTCTCTTTTTCTTGCTCTTGTGAGCTATTTCCTTCAACTGAGTTGGCTCATCTAGCCTTGAAATGAGGATTGCTGTCTAGTCTTAATGCATTTGTGATGCCAAGTTGGGTTGATAACCCTCTTTATTGAAACAAAGGAACAGTAGATCTGGGAGAGAGGCGAGAAGGGAAGGTATTGGAAAAATGGGAAAGAGGGGAAGCTGTTGATGGAATATATTATATGGGATAAGAAAAATTAAATAAAATAATAAAAAGAAGCTTTATAATAGTGAAGTGACTCTTAATGATCAGGGAAAAGAACCTCTCACTAGCAAATATATGCACTGGGAGGAAAGATACTAGCTTCACACAAACTGGTCCAGTAAATAAGGAAAGAGACCAAGCCAAGCACAACTGGAAGTTAAAACAATTCATCACTATGAATAAAATGGAAAATAGTCTCTTTTCAAAGATTTTTAAATTTAAATCAAGACATGACAGAAAAGATATACTACATAAACCAATATGATTGTCTTCTTACCTAAAGAGGTACATATTATTTAGCCATTTCAATTGGCAACAAAGAGGAGGTGACCTCTTTCATCATCATCCATTCTAGTACAAGTACATACAGAGACTATTCTCATGTGCAGGTAATTGAGAGAAAAACTGCCTCAAAGGCTTATTCTTGTTCTATGAGGTCATGTGGATCTCATCATTGATTGAAATCTATAGGAAACAGAGATTGTTTCCTGATATAACATGATGCCACATTTCCAACTCTTTGAAACCACCAGGTACATATGTTAAAAACAAACAAAAAACTCCAAGATTAAGTTTGTATCAGAGGCAACTTAGAACATAAAAAGTTTGTCAGTATTACAGTTTGAAAGTAGACACTGCTCCCTTTCCTAGTCAACTGTTAGGGGAGGTCCTCATTGCCTACTATCTGACACTAGCCTATCAGGTTTCATCAGGACTGGATGCATCATCTTCCTCTGTGGCCTGGCAAGACTGCAACACCACAGGGGGATTTTCTTTGGAGGGGGCAGAACTACAAAAAAATCATAATCTTTTCCATGCTGCATGGAAAATATCAGTACTCACTTATATTAATACCTTCAAGATCAAAGCACAATGTTTATCCTCTAAGTGTAGTATTGATTTTAATATTATTATTATCATTTATTGTAATTATTTCAATTTGTATTCCAGCTGTGGCCCCCTCCCTCCTCTCATCCCAAACCCACTCTCTCTCCATCTTCTCTCCCTATGTCCCTCCCCTAGTCCACTGATAGGAGAGGTCCGTCTCCCCTCCTATTTGACCCTAGACTATCAGGTCTCATCAGGACTGTTTGTACTGTCTTCCTCTGTGGACTGGCAAGTTATGAATATTAGATTATATAAATGTATCTAAAAATCATAATTTATATTTCACCAAATTAGTAATCATATATTTAGTGGATGTAATATTGAATTAAATAATTTAAGAACTAATTTGAGTCAGTGAAATTAGCAAAAATCTGAAAATATAATTAAGTTGTTTCCAAAGGAAACTATTCTACTGAAAACATATTATGTGAATACCAAAAAATAAGAAGCCATAAATTTATTTAAAACATTTAAATATTAAAATTGTATAACCTTCAGTCTTCACTCTAATCAAATTGCTATACATTGTGTGCTGACTTACATTAGTGATACTTTGATTAAAAAAAATGTCAATGTTTATGCATTATTGATTAAGTTACCATAAAAATAAAATTAATTAAAATTATGAAAGAAAAATCTAGCAAGGTAGAACAAAATTTCATTTCCAGCATTGGCAAGAACGACACAGGTAGATCTCTATCAGTTTGAAAAAAGCCAAGACTACTTAGGGTTAAAGACCAGACAGCTAATCTTACTATATGCTCACAGCATTTTCAACCCTGTTCTGCACTGGGCACACTGACAGTTATCTCTGTTCATATCCTTTAGCAGGAAGGTTTTAAAGTTTAAATTTTCATAAAGCTATATTTTTTCTTTAATTTATTTATTTTTATTTATCACAATTTATTTACTTTATATCAAAGCTGTAGCACCCTCCCTTGTCCCTTCCCAATCCCACCTTTCCGCCCTCATCTCCTTTCACACACCTCTCCAAGTCCACTGATAAGGGAAGTCTTCCTCTCCTTCCATCTGAACCTAGCCTATCAGCTCTCATCAGGCCTGGCTGCATTGTCTTCCTATGTGGCTATATAGTAAGATTACTATGAAAGATCCAAAGGCAGTTTTGTTTCAAATAAACTAAATTCTCAGAAATTGGGCAGAGAATTACAAGGCGACAATTCATTGTACTTATTTTGTAAATGAAACCAAACTAAAAGGGAAAAAAATAAAATTTAAATTGAAAGTAGAAAGACACACATGGTGTATACTCATTTAAAAGACATATAATACAGTATAAACATACTAAAATCTGTATACTTAAAGAACCTAAGCAAGAAGGATGATCAACCCTCATTCAGAAAGACAAATGGGTTAGACATCAGAAGAGGGAGAAAAGAGGGATCAAGACAGAAGCCTAGCAGAGAGGGCCTCTGGAAGACTCTATGCAACAGGGTATTGAAGCAGATGCTGAGATTCATAGCCAAACTTTGGGCAGAGTGCAGGGAATCTTAGGAAAGAAGGGGTAGATGAAAGATCTGAAAGGGTCAGGAGCTCCACAAGGAGAGCAACAGAACCAAAAAGTCTGGGCCCAGGGGTCTTTTCTGAGACTGATACTCTAAACATGGACTATGCATGGAAATAACCCAGGACCCCTGCACAGATATATCCCATGGCAGCACAATCTCCAAATGGGTACCCTAGTAAGGTAAACAGGGACTGTCTCTGACATGAACTCAGTGGCTGGCTCTTTGATCACCTCCCCGTAAAGGGGAAAACAGCTTTACCAGGCCACAGAGGAGTTATACTTTCTTATTCATATTTGTTTGAATGTACATAAAGGACATTTGAAAAAGTGATAAATTTAGAAGCAGAGCAAAATCTTAGAATACACTTGTCATCTCTGTAGATAAACATCCTTTTTACTTGTTATCCTGATGTCTCTGTCACCAAGAGGCAAATTCAATGTTATCTCTATTGACATTGAATCATGATGAATGTCTGTTATTGTTTCAAGACTAACAGACAGAAGTTGACAACTAGAGTCTTTTCACTACATTTTTGCAGACTTTAAGTCATATGGCAAAATACACTGACACATGGTACAAGTTCTATGTGCTATTGCTAACAGTATGGAATGATGTCTACATTCTATGGTTTCAGTATCACTTAAATATATGTAGCTCAGAAGCATAGACTAAAGTATATATTATCCATGTTTTATCTAATGTTACTCTGTGCAGTGACTATATTAATTGAGAATAACTTTACCATAACATTCATTCTTCCATCTTTTTTCCACTAAAGAAGTAGTTCTCAACCCTTGGGTCATGACAACTTTGGGTTTCACATATCAGATATTCTGCATATCAGACATTTACTATGATTCATAACAAAAACAGATTTACAGTTATGAAGTAGCAATAAAATAATTTTATGGTTGGGGTCACCACAGCATAAGAAACAGTGTTTAAATGATTGCAACATTAGGAAGCTTGAGTATAAACTGCACTACAATGTAATTCATCATGTCGTTCATCTTGCTGTTCTTTAAGTATGTAATGAGATAACAAAGGTTGCAGTAATGGCTAAGTGCCAGCCATTCATGTCCACATATTTTTTGATTAGCTGAAATGGCACACATATACAAATAGTGTGTGTAATTGATCCTTAAAATTAATTCTATAAAAAAAAGAGTACAATGAATTATATGAAAGAAGAGGGAGTTAGTATGACCTGGAGAGGACAGGAGCTCCACAAGGATCAAATGTATCTGAGCACAGGGGTGATTTCTGAGAATGTTTCTCCATCCAAGGACCATGTATGGATATAACTTAGAACCCCTGCTCAGATGTAGCCCATGACAGCTCAGTATCCAAGTGGGTACCCTAGTAAGGGGAACAGGAACTGTTTCTGACATGAACTCAATGCCTGGCTCTTTGACCACCCCTCCTCCTCCGAGGGTAGAGCTGCCTTGCTAGACCACAGAGGAGGAGGTTGCAGCCAGTCCTGAAAAGACCTGATAGGCTAGGGTAAGATGGAAAGGGAGGAGGACCTCCTCTATTAGTGGACTTAGAGAGGGGCAGGGAGGATAAGAGGGAGGGAGGGTGGAATTGGGAGGGAATAGGAAGGAGGCTATGGCTGGTATGTATAAAAAATAAAAAATTAATTAACAAAAAGAAAAAATACATACATACATATATATATATATATATATGTAGACAACCAGTGGTAGACAAATGTCACATTTGTAGTTTTCAAGTGTTAGACAATCACTTCTCACCAATGTTTATATTTGGTGCATTTCTGAGGAGACAGTGTGCATTATAGTAGTGTCATTAATAAAAATGTACTTTTCTAAGGACAATGAACATATTTTAAGGTTGTCTCCATAATTTATATTTCTCTGTTGAGAATTCTCTGTTTAGCTCTGTGCCCCATTTTTTAAATTGGTTTGCTTGGTTTGTTGGTGTTTCATTTGTTCAGTTCTTTATATATTCTGGATATTAGCCCTCTGCCAAATGTAGGATTGGTGGAGAACTTTTCCTGTTTGTAGGCTGTTGTTTTATAAAAGCATTCCAGTTTTAATAGGTCCCATTTATTGATTGTTGACTTTAGAGCCTGAGATGTTTGCTGTTCTTTTTTTAAATAATTTTTATTTTTTTTATATTAATCACAGGCTTTGTACTTTGTATCCCAGCCATCAAATTAGGACAGTACCATTTGTTGAAGATGCTATCTTTTTTCTATTGTATGTTCATGGTTTCTTTATAAAAAAATCAGGTGTCTTTATATGTGTGATGTAAATTTGTATAACCACTTTTTTATTTTTATTAATTACACTTTATTCACTTTGTATTCCCCCATAAGCCCCTCCCTTCACCCGTACAACTACTTTTGAAATCAATCTGGCACTTCCTCAGAAAACTGAGAATAGTATGACCTCAAAAACCATCTATACCACTCCTGGACATTTATCCAAATGATGTTCAACCATACAACAAGGACATTTGTTCAACTATGTTCACAGAAGATTTATTTGTAATAGCCAGAACTAGAAACGACCTCAGGTTCTTCATCCGAAGAATGGATACAGAAATTGTGGCATATTTATACAACTTGGCTATTAAAAACAAGTAAATCATGAAATTTGCAGGCAGATGGATGGAACTAGAAAATATCATTCTGAGTGAAGCAGAAGCAGAGAGACATGTATGGTATATTTTCATTTGTAAGCGGATATTAGCCATGTTATAAATGATAAACATATTAAAATCTACATATCTAAAGAAGCTAAATAACAGGGAAGACCCTAGGGAAGATACTTAACTCTCATTCAGAAGGGCAAACAGAATGGACACGTGAAGAGCTGGAAAAGAGGGACCTGGACTGGAACCTACCATAGATATCCTCTAAAAGACTCCACCAGCAGAAGATCCAAGGAGATGAAGAGACTCACAGACAAACTTTGGAAAGACAACAGGTAGTCTAATGAAAGAAGGGAGCATATAAAAAGACGTGGAGGGGTCAGGAGCCACAAAACAAGACCAACAAATGTAAAAATAAAATTAAAAAGCAGGGACTGCAGAGACTGATGCGTCAACCACAGACCATACATAGTGAGGATCTACATCCCCTGCTCAATTGTAGCTCATTGTCACCACATTGTCCAAGTGGGTTCCCTAGTAAGGAGAAGAGAAGAGACATTCTCTGAGATGAACTCAGTAGCCTACTCCTTGATTACTTTCCCCTTGTGGCACAACTAAACCAGCCCAGAAAGGAAGAAAACCCAGGCAGTCATGATGGGACCTGATCTTCTAGGGTCACACAGTAGGGGAGGAGAGCTATCCATATTATTGGACTAGAGAGGAGTAGGGAAGGAAGTGGGAGGGAGGAGGGACCAGGAGGAGATGAGGGAGGAAGCTTCAACTGGGATACAAAGTGAATAAATTTTAAATAATAATAATAATGAAAAAGTATAAAAGACCAAATAATGTGCCTTTCTTTGTTAATCTTATATTAAATATTTAGAAGTTTTTAAATCACAAAACAGTTCCTAAATTATTTCTATAAATTATTTATTTATCTATCATCCATCTATCATGTATCATCTATCTGTGTAGATATTCAATTTCAGGAAGTTTAGTTAAGAAATTACTGAAAACTTACAAGATCTTTTTGTGATTTATTTTAAATTATTAAATTGTGAGTTATTTTAAATTAACCAACAAATGAAGTTATTTCAGGAAAAGAGAGAAAGAAATTTTGCATCTAGAAAAAAGAAATTCTTTGAAGTCCACATACAATTTAGTGCTCTAATTTCCACTCCTTAACTATTTGACTAAGTTGACTTCTGAAAATGGTAATCCAAACTTCTGTCAAAAACTCCTACAAGCTGCACAGTTCATGTTTCTAAACACATTGCTCTTCTCCTCGAACCATCTGCACCTGTGTCTATGGTGAATTACCCAAGGAAAATGTAAGTGCACTGAGTAAAAGATAGCCTAGAAAGACAGAATAAACAGCAACTTCTAGCAATTTGGCATAGCTGCATACAGCTGGGAAGTGAAAGCAGCAGATGGGTTATGTTGACTTCCTGAAATCAGAAATGGGAAACCTTACATCTAACAAAACATTTGCATTGCCTCTCAGGGAAAAAATATCACAAAGCCTAAAACATATAACTAGAAAATCATCAGGTGGCATTCATGAATCTTAACAAGGACAACCATACAAACAGAAAGGATTATATGAATACAATCGCAGAAACTACATTTTTTTTTTCACAAAAACACTGTTAATATAGAAAAACTATTCTTACTTACAAAACATACATTCCAAAAGAATTTTCTCATTCACATATGGATTTTATCGATTATTACAATTATGCCACTAAAACTAAATGTTTAATAAGGTATAATAAAAATTCAAAATAAGGAGTATATATATGTTTACTTTTTTATTTTTTCTAAAGATATACTATGTTTCAAGATTGTATGAATAGTGAAAACTGCTTAATAATTAATAAATTAAATTCAGAAAATTATTTTGTAAGGATTTGTTAAAGACTAAATTATATTCTCTCTATATATTTTCCCTTTCCAGATATTGATGTGGTTTATAACACCAAGTAGTTGCTAAAGCAAATAATTTCACTTCTTCTTACAATGATATATTCTACCATAAAACTATATGTATATACATATATATATATATATGTAGGAATTATGCCACATTAAAATACATTTTTAATTATTTATTAATTACATTTTATTCACTTTGTATGACTCCTGTGGTTACCTCCCTCTTCCCATTCCAATCCCTCCCTTCTTCCACCCTCTGCATGCATACCCTTCCCCAAGTCCACTGATAGGTGAGGTCTTCTTTTCCTTCCTTCTGATCCTAGTCAATTAGGTCTCATCAGGAGTGGCAGCATTGTCTTCTTCTGTGGCCTGGTAATGCTGCTCCCCCGTCAGGAGGAGCTAATTAAAGAGCAGGCCAATCAGATTATGTCAGAGACAGTCCCTGTTCCTATTACTAGGGAAAGCTAAATTTTAATCACGCTCATCATATATGGTTATGTATGTCCTAATACAAAATGAACCACAAAAGAATTGCTACAGAATGAATCTGGATGCATAAAGGATAGCATCGTTTATCTTTATTTAAGTCAGCAGTAAATAAAATATACACACAATCTTGTAAAATATTTTCACAGATGTAATTTTAAGGATCAAGATGTTATTGTATTTACCACTTCACATTAGGTTCACTGCAGGGTTTAAACATTATCTATTTCTCTTCTAATTTGTGTATTGGCTTCATTTTGTGTCAAATGCCGAAGCTTGTGAAAGGATTTGAGTGGCATAGGTCAGATTTTAAGTGGTTTCCCAGACTTATCAATTTTGTTTGGTTGGTTTTACCTAAGTCATTTGAAATTCTATAAAAATGAGTCTTGCTCTTTAGCTGTCCTTTCATGTCTAAGGCAAGAATAACTTCTACTCATATTAGGAAGAAATGTAGAGTTTATATGACTGCTTCTGTAATAAAAAATGTCAAAATACCTATTTCTTAAATTAGTTCTATATTCCTTTGCTGCCCATCCTTGTTTTAATGGTCATTTTGCTGTCTGAAATCTGAATCTCTTCCCATTCGAAACTGTTTAGTTCTTGATAAAATTGCTCTGCTGTTCTTTTGCAAATGGTTCAAATGGGCAATCACTGTCAAGGTGATCTTGAAAAGCTGAAATAGAAAAAACGTGCAAAAGTTGTACTTTCTGGAGGGAAATAGAAAAAGGAAACACATTTAGAAGTGTCAAGTATGGCTTTCTGACAGAACCGTGCAATTTTTCCTAAGGGGTTAGAGACTTCATAGTTAATATTTACATAAAGCCTGTTGTCATTTTTAAAATTTCATATTTAATTTGTTTTTAAAATTTGCATTAAAAAGGATGTTTCAGAAGCATTCAGAATAAGAAGTTATTTTACACAGGCTAAAATATTTTTGTCATAGATATTTTCATTATTTGTTTGAATATTCATTATTATCTTTTGTTTTTAATCCTGACCTTATGCATGTAAATGTTCTTGTGAAAACAACATGGATGCTTCGAGATTCATTCAGCCTTTATGCAAGCTGCCAATGGAGAGAAGCAATCATCAGCTCTACTCAGCATTGATGCCTCTGCACCACAAAGATCAACTTGTGAATCTATACTAAAGATGCAGTAGTGGCACTTATATATGGACAGTAACTGAAAGCTTTCTAATTGGACTGACATCCACTAAACATGAGGGTATTCACCTTTGGAACTGTAAAACTGACCAAATACCAGGGTTGTCAAGTAATAGATATTATAGAAGGCACACTATGGTCACTTTCCTAAGCCAGTAATTCCTTAATTGTATTCTCTTCTGTCTATTTAAGTAATTTTTTTAAACAGCATATGGAGTCTGTTTAAAGTCAAAAGTACTCTAAGTGGAAAGAATACCTGACTGTTGGTTGGCCAGCCTCAGCAGTCATATCTACAATGTAACTCCTGTACCTAAGGTTCAAAAACCATTGCAGAAGAAAGAAAAAATGTAAGAGTTAGAAGATCAGCAAGCCTGCTGTGATATTGTGCATTCTAGTTATTACACGGAATCCATACCTGTTACAACTCAACAGTATGGGCACTAAACAAGGCATGGACAGTTCAAAAAGCAGTGGCGAGTCCAACAAAGATATGAGTAATCTTATTGGGGTCTGCTAAAACCATGAAAATCTTCTGAGAGAGGAAGATTTACTACTCCTCAGGGATAATTCTCTTATGAGTTATTCAATGCCATGTGATTAGGCCTTGGGACATAAAAATGCAGGAAACACAAGAAGAATTCGTTGGTTGTATTAATATATTTCTTTGTTCTATGTTTATGTAACAACAATAGTTTAAAACAAGGAGGCCTTGACTATAAGGGTGTTCTGGGGAAAATGGACATGGGGCAATAAGAGAAAAGAAAGGAAGAAGTAAATGATGTAAAAGCAAAAAGAGATGATAGAATTTTAGAAATAGAAAAAAAACTTATGGAAATTACACATTTTTTTTCTTATTTTTCTTTTCTTTTCTTTTTTTTTTTTTTTCAAGACAGGGTTTCTCTGTGTAGCCTTGGTTTTCTTGGACTCACTTTGTAGACCAGGCTGGCCTTGAACTCACAGAGATCCGCCTGCCTCTGTCTCCTTGAGGGCAGGGACTACAGGCATGTGCCAATGTGCTCAACATACATTTTTGTCAACTAACTTATAATAACAGATGATGTAGACTTGAAAAGGCGCAGGGAGGAGATGAGGGAGGGAAGGTGGGATTGGGAGGGAAAGAGGGAGAGGACTACAGCTGGGATACAAAGTAAATAACCTGTGATTAATATAGAAAATAAAAGTTATTTTTTAAAAATTGTACTATGCAATTTTATAAAGAAGTATCTTTCTGACTAAGAGGTACACATTAAAATGTTCTTTATATTTAACAATAAATTTATGAGGTTTTATATAAGAACACTTTATTTTTATTAAATAATTCTGTTTGTAAAAATACCAAATGCATAAATACGTATGTATGTATTTCATTCAAAACTAAATATTATATACATAAATATATCTATACAAATATTTCACATACACATGGATTTTTCTTTATTATTTTTTCCCATTATTTTTCTTCTTAGAAATGTTTATCATGGTGCAATCTATATTTTCTTGTGTTGATTATTATTTTTATGTTTTGTGTAAAATAAATTAATTTGCAATAGAGAAAATTCTATTTTTGTACTTAGATTGACTTCTTGCCAAATAAATCCAAATCCTAGGACATTTGCATAGAACAGATGTGCTACTGCTTATAGGATTCCTAGAGATCTGTTTGCTTTTGGTAATGCTATGAGTCACGCTGCTATAACTCCAGAAGTATAAACATAGTGATAAAGAAAAGCAAAATTATATATTACTTCCACATTAAAGAGAAACAAACTGTTAAATAACTTTTATTTTGTTAACTTAATAAGGGTGTTCTTATGATAACCTGTGAAAATTTTATAAATACTCCTTTATTTTTTAAAAAAAGAAAAGGGAAAAGTAATTGTATGTTTCACACTACTAATTCACATTGTTATGTAAACTTATATTATTGACATCATCAATCAATCTATGCCCTGAAATTCAAATGTACAACACCAAACATAGAAGTAAATAATCTATTAAATAACTGGGAATAAACACTAAATAATTCAGTCTGTTGATAGGAAATACAAAATCCTTCCATCATGAATTTGAATACTTAGCACATGAATTTGAAAAATTAGGCCAGATGAGTTACATGAGTCAACTAACTTATAATAATAGATGATTAAAACATTTTTATGCTATTTTACAAAGTATCTTTCAGATTAAGAGGCATACAGTAAATACACATTGCATTGTTCAAGTACTTAATGTCATTTGTTAGGAATCTTTTGCGATTTTATTAATTATTATTATTTATTTCAGTTTATTCAATTTGTACCATGGCTTTGCCCCCTCCCTCATCTCCTTCTAATCCCTCCCTTACTCTCTCTTCTCCCCCTGTTACCCACCCCTAGCTTTCTGATACAGGAGGACCTCCACCCCTTCTATGTGACCCTGGCCTATCAGGTCTCATCAGGACTGGCTGCATTGTCTTCTTCTGTGGCTTGACAAGGCTGTCCTCCCCACCCCCCACCCATAGGGAGGTGATCAGAGATATTGCCACTGAGTTCATGGCAGAGACAGCCCCTGCTCCCCTTACTAGGGTATCCCACTTGGAGATTGAATCTATGGGCTACATCTGAGCAGAGGTTTTAGGTAGTCTCCATGCATGGTCCTTGGTTGTGGTATCTGTCTCTGCAGGACACCCAGGGCCCTTTTTTTTTTTTTTTTGACTCTGTTGGTTTCCTTTTGGAGCTCGTATCCCCTCCAGGCTTTTCTATCTCCCCCTTCTTACACAAAATTTCATGTATTCTGTCCACAGTTTGGCTATGAGTCTCAGACTCTGCTTTGATACCTCAGAGTACTTTCCTGTCCTGTTCCCTGTCTTCTCCTGCTTCCAACACCTATCAGTTTTCTCAATGAGGATTGAGCATCTTCCCTAGAGTCTTCCTTGTCATTTAGCTTCTTTAGGAGTATAGATTTTAGTACATAACAGAGAATTCTCAATAGAGGAATATAGAATGGTAGAGAAACACTTAAAGAATTTTTCAATGTCCTTAGTCATCAGGAAAATGCAAATTAAAACAACCCTGAGTTTTCATCTCACACCCATTAGAATGGCTAAGATCAAAACTCAAGTGACAACACATGGTGGAGAAAGGGGAACCTTCCTCCATTGCTCTTGGGAATGTAAACTTATATAACCACTTTGCAAATCAATCAATCGGGTGCTTTCCAGACAATTAGGAATAGAGCTTCCTCAAGATTCAGTTATACAACTCCTAAACATATATCCGAAATATGCCCAACTATACAACAAGAACATTTGCTTCACCATGTTCGTAGCTTTCTTTTTTATTTACACTATTTTTTTTTTGTTTTTTGTTTTTGTTTTTGTTTGTTTTGGCCACTGCTTGTCTTTTCATGTTACTCCACAATGACTCATGAATTTGAATACTTGGCCCAGATGGTTTCACCACTTCCAGAAGAGTAAAACATTTAGGAATTGTAACCTGAACGTAGCAGTTCCAACATTGTGGAACTGAATATCATGCATCCCTACTGTTTTGGACTCCAGAATTATCTCCACAGAAAATAGAACATGACATAAATGCTTTCACAAAGTGACTTTGGGTAACAACTTTATCAAAGCAATTTAATTCCAAAATAAAAAGCAACTTGTGCTCTAAAACCTAAAGTCATTTGATATGTTCTAATGGAATTGGTAATTTCATTATCTGTTACAATAATTTCTCAATACCTGGGAATACACTATTATTTCAAAACGTTTCTAGTTTGTTTTTGTTTTTTCTCATCCTCAATATTACTTCTTAAATTATTTTTCTACTTTAATTCTTCTTTGATGTTTCCAAAGATGGAGGGCTGCAGGACTGGGAAGAGACAGGGAGGCAGTAGGAGAGGCTACACCTGGGATACAAAGTGAATGAATTGTAAAAATAAATAAATAAATAAATAAATAAATAAAGTTTAAAAGGTTTAACTTTATATTTACGTCTTTCTGGTTGGAATCGGTATCTTTACATGACAAGCTAATGTGTAACACATAAATAATCAACTTTTTGTTTTTAATCATCATCATTTTATTTTATTTTATTTTTGTTCAAGCCTTGTGATATAATTCTTTCTACAACTCAAGTACACATTGTTTTTTTAAGGTATTTAATTTCATTTTTTAAGAGAGTTGTTTATTTTCCTTTTTTTTTTGTTTTGTTTAGTTTTAGCCACTATTTGTCATTTCATTTTACTTAACAAAGCTTTTGTCAAGAGAAGTAATAAACTAAGCATGTTTGTGTGCTGTTAACAACTTTGATGAAAACACTTATTGTGCTCTACTCTTAAACAAAGAATCGCTGAGTTTCCAATCCTTTCAACAGATTATATTAAATTGTATGTTGATGAATGTTTATAAATGAAGAAATCAAAACCTCATATTCAATTCATGACATTAATAAATTAATAACACAATCATTAATATACAGCAATATCATGTACTAATAGAAATATCATAATACATTTATTTTTAAGTTATAATGTTACATGAAGACAGAGAATTATGACTACCCTTACATTCCCAAATCTTTTAGATTTGTATAAAACAATATGCCTATTACTGTAATTATATCTAACTTAGATGCATATTTCTAATGGGAGTTAAAGAAAACCTTATTAATGAGAAAATACTTACTTCAATCATTTTCATTAGATGTTTGATATATAAAATGTATTCACATGTCAAGTTACATAATGCACAACACATAAAAATTAAGCAGATAATTTAAGTCCTATCATAATGTGAAATTAAAATCCATTATTGGGCAACATTGGCCAATTCACCTAAATATTGTTCGCCAGCTTTCTCATACATGAGTGGAAGTTAGAAATGCTTAAATTAAAAGTAAAATAATTATACAGAATGCTCTCATTGACTACAAGTACCACACAAGTGCAGACTGCTGCAAGATAATGTAGGTCTTCATGTAATGGAACTGTTTTGGAAAAACACACACTTCAAGAGATAGGGCCTAACTAGGTTAAGCATATAATTTAAACAGTATTTTGATATGTTTATCCTGTGTAATGTGGCTAATATCCACTTATAAGTGAGTATATACCAAGCATGTCTCTCTGTTTCTGAGTTTCTGCAGAGAAGATGATCTTTTCTAGTTTCATCCATTTGTCTGCAAATTTCATGATTTCCTTGTTTTTAATTGCTAAATAGTATTCCATTATGTAAATGTACCACAATTTTTTGTATCTATTCTTCAGTTGAGGGACATCTAGGTTGTTTCCAGATTCTGGCTATTACAAATAAAGCTGATATGAACATAGTTGAGCAAATGTTTTTGTTGTAAGGTTGAGTATCTTTTAGATATATGCCCAGGAGTGATATATATATATATATATATATATATATATATATATATATATATATATATATATATATATATGGGAGTCTAATGAGGACTCCCAGTAATGGGGGGTAGGTAGGGATTCTCAACTGGCCATCTCTTGTAGCCAGGCAAGGCTTCTAGTCATGGGACAAGGGCACATTCAATTGAATTGATGACAAAGAGGATCATGTGTGCATTTATTGTTTGTTATTATTAGTTACATTTTATTAACTCTGTATCCCAGCTGTATCACCCTCCCTTATTCCCTCCCAATCCCACCCTCCCTCCCTCAGCTTCTCCCTGCCCCTTTCCAAGTCCATGGAATGGGGAGGACCTCCTCCCCTTTCGTCTGGCCTTGTTTTATCAGGTATCTTCAGGACTGGCTGCAAAGTCCTCCTCTGTGGTCTAGCAGAACTGCTGCTCCCTTGGGGGGTGGGGAGTCAAAGAGCCTGTCATTGAGTTCCTATCAGAGGTAGTCCCTGTTCCCCTTACTATGGGAAACCAATTGGTTATTGAGCTACCACAAGCTACGTCCGAGTAAAGGTTCTAGGTTATATCCTATATGGTCCTTGGTTGGAGAAACAGTTTCAGAAAAAAACCCTGTGCCCAGATATATTTAGTCCTTGTGGGGCTCCTATCCTTTCCCTGTCATACTAACTCACCTTCTGCCATTTTTAATTGCATTATTTGATTTATTGTTTTGGTTAACTTCAGAGTTCTTTATATAGTCTGGATATTAGCCCTCTGTCAAATACAGGGTTGATGAAGATGCTTTTCCAGTCTATAGGTTGTCGTCTGGTACTGATGAAAGTGTCCTTTGCTTTATAGTTTTCTGAGGTCCCACTTATTGATTGTTGATCTTAGAGCATGTGCTGTTGGTATTCTGTTCAAGAAGTTTTCTCCTGTGCCAATGACTTCAAGGTTCTTCCCCACTTTTTCTTCTAACAAATTTAGTGTGTCTGCTTGTATTTTGAGGTCTCTGAATCACTTAACATTTTGTGTATTTCCATGGGATAAGTATGGATATATTGGCATTTTTCTATATGTAGACATCTAGTTAGAGGAGCACAATTCATTGAAGATGCTGTCTTTTTGCCAGTGGATTTGGGTTCTTTGTCAAAAAATCAAGTATCCATAGGTGTATGGGTTTATTTCTGGGTCTTCAATTCTATGGTTGCACCATTTTGTTTCTATGCCAATACCATGCAGTAGTATTGGCATACTACTATTACTATTACTCTGTAGTACAGCTTGAGATCAGGGATGGAGATACCTCCTGATGATCTGTTGTAACAGGACTGTTTTAGCAATTCTGGGTTTTTTGTTTTTCCTTATGAAATTGAGAATTTTTCTTTCAAGTTCTATAAACAATTGTGTTGACATTTTGATGGAAATTGCAGTGAACCTATAGATTGCTTTTGGCAGGATGGCCAAATTCATTATGTTAATCACATTGAGCCATGAGCATGGAAGATCTTTCCATCTTCTGACATCTTGTTCAATTTCGTTCTTCACAGTCTTTTTCAAACAGACTTTCACTTTCTTGGTTAGATGACACCAAGGTACTTTCTGTTATTTTTGTCTATTATGAAGGGTGTAGTTTTTCCAATTTTTTCTCATCCCTTTTGTCTTTCATATACTAGAGGGTTACTGATTTTTTTTTTTTAGTTAATTTTTTATCCTTCCTCATTGCTGAAGGTATTTATCATCGGAAGAAGTTTTTTTTGGTTCAGGTTTTTGGGGTCACTCATATCATATCATGTGCAAATAGTGAGACTTTGACTTCTTTCTTTCCGATTTGTATCCTCTTGATCTCCTTTAGTTGCCTTGTTGCTCTAGCTAGGACTTCAGGTACTAGGTTGAAATGATATGGAGAGAATGGGCAGCCTTGTCTTGTCCCTGATTTCAGTGAGATTGATTTAAGTTCCTCTCCATTTAGTTTGATATTGACTATAGGCTTGCTGTATAATGTGTTTGCTATGTTTATGTATGTGCTTTGTATCCCAGATCTCTCCAAGACTTTAAAAGTGAATGGCTGTTGGATTTTTACAAATTCTTTTTCAGCATATAATGAGATGATCATGTGGGTTTTTTTTTTTTCTCCTACAGTTTTTTTTTTTTTTTAATATGGTGGATTACTTTGGTGGATTTCCATATATTGAACCACTCTTGCATGCCTACGATGATGAAGCCTACTTGGACATTGTAGATGATATCTTTTATGTGTTCTTGGATTTTATTTGCAAGTATTTTACTGAGTATTTTTGTATCAATGTTCATAAAAGATATAGGTTTGAAGTTCTCTTTTTTTGTTGGTCTTGGTGTGGTTTTGGTATAAAGGTGACTGTGGCTTCATAGAATAAGTTAGGTAATGTTCCTTCTGTTTCTATTTTGTGGCATAGTTTGAAGGGAATTGGAGTTAGCTCTTCTTTGAAAGTCTGGTAGTATTGTGCTGAAATCATTTGACACTGGGTTTTTTATTTTTATTTTTTTGTTTTTATTTTGTTTGTTTGTTTGTTTTTGGATGGGAGACTTTTGATGATTGTTTCTATTTCCTTGTGGGATATAGAACTATTTAATCTATTTACTTGATCATGATTTAATTTAGCTAAATGGAATCTATCAAGAAAATTGTCCATTTCATTTAGATTTTCAAATTTTGGGGTATATAGTATTTTGTAGTAAGAACTAATGATAGGTTTGATTTCCTCAGTGTCTGTTGTTTGTTATGTCCCCCTTTTGGTTTCTGATTTTTCTTTTTTTTTCATTACATCAATGGAATATTTATTTAATTTTAAAATGCTGTATATAAAAACAATTTATTATATCAATTTTTTTATTTTTATTATTAGTTACATTTTATTAACTCTGTATCCCAGCTGTATCCCACTCCCTCATTCCCTCCCAATTCCACCCTTCATCCCTCATCTCCTGCCTGCCCTTTTCCAAGTCCATTGAATGGGGAGAACCTCCTCCCCTTTCATCTGACACTGTTTTGTCAGGTATCTTCAGGACTAGCTGCAAACTCTTCCTCTGTAGCCTAGCAGGACTCCTCCTCCCTTGGAGGGCAGGGAGGTCAAAGAGCCTGCCATTGAGTTTCTGTCAGAAATAGTCCCTGTTCTCCTTAGTAGGGAAAAGCAATTGGTTACTGAGCTACCACAGGCTACATCCAAGCAGAGGTTCTAGGTTATATCCATACATGGTCCTTGGTGGAGTGTCAGTCTCAGAAAAGACCCTTGTGCCCAGATATATGTGGTCCTTGTGGAGCTCCTATCCTCTCCATATCATATTAACTCCTCCTTTTTTCATAAGATTCCCTGCAGTTTGCTAAAGGTTTTGTTATGAGTCTCAGTATATGGTTTGATACACTGTTAGGTAGACTCTTTCAGAGGCCCTCTGTGGTAGGCTCCTGTCCTGTTATTGGTTTTCTACCACTTTGGAAATCAATCTGTCACTTTCTCAGACAATTAAGAATAGCACTTCCTCAGGACCCAGCTATACCCTCCTAGGCATATATCCAGAAGTTGCTCAAGTACACAACAAGGACATTTGCTCAACCATGTTTGTAGCAGCTTTATTTGTGATAGCCAGAACCTGGAAACAAACCAGATGTCCATCAATGGAGGAATGGGTACAGAAATTGTGGTATTTTTACACAATGGAATATTACTCAACTTTACAAACAAGGAAATCATGAAATTAGCAGGCAAATAGTGAGATCTAGAAAAGATCATTCTTAGTAAGCTATTCCAGAAGGAGAAAGACACACATGGTATATACTCACTTATTTAAACTTATAATATACAATAAACATAATGAAATCTATACACCTAAAGAAGATAAACAAGAAAGAAGACCCAGGGTAAGATGATTTTTCTGATTTGAATAGTTTCTCTCCGCATTTAAGGATTTGTCTATTTTGTTTTTTTTCTGAAAGAACCATCTCTTGGTCTCATTAATTCTTTGAAAGTTTTGTTTTGTTTTGTTTTGTTTTCTTTTCTTTTCTTTTAATTCATTGATTTCAGCTCTGAGTTTCCTTATTTCCCATCCTCTACTCCTCCTGGGTGTTTCTGCTTCATTTTTCCCTCAGGCTTTTTGGTGTGTTCTTAAGTTGCTTGTATGAGATATCTCAAATTTCTTTCTAGATCCAATTAATGCTATGAGATTTCCTCTTAGCACAGCTTTATTTTGTCCCATAAGTTTGGGTAAATGGTGCCTTCATTTTCATTAAATTTTAGGAAGTCTCTAATTCCTTTTTTTCATTTCTTCCCTGACCAAGTTTTCTTTTTTTTTTTTATTCAATTTGTTAAGAAATGATCACCCATAAATTTAAATATGACTTATATTTTTGTTAAACAAAAGAATGGCAGTACAAAATAATTACAGAGCATTAGTATTCAATATACTGAATAGTATAAACGCAGTCATTTAATGATTACAACATATATATGAGGTAGATATTGTAATTACCCACCCATTTTTTGTTTTGAAAACTGAAATTTGTTTTTTTTTAACATTTTCATTTTTTTTTAATTTTTATTTTTATCAGTTACATTTTATTAATTCTGTATCCCAGCCGTGCCCCGAACCCTCATTCCCTCCCAGTCCCTCCCTCCCTCACTCATCACCACTGTGCCCCTTTCCAAGTCCACTGATAGGGGGGGACCTCCCCCCATTTATCTGATCCTGTTTTATCAGGTATCTTCATTGAGTTCCTGTTAGAAATAGTCCTTGTTCCCCTCACTTTGGGAAACCAATTGGTTACTGAGCTACCACAGGCTACATATGAGCGGAGGTTCTAGGTTATATCCATACATGGTCCTTGGTTGAATGTCAGTTTCAGAAAAGACCCTGTGCCCAGATATATTTGGTCTTTGTGGAGCTCCTATCCTTTCCCCATCAGACTAACTCCCCTTCTTTCTTATGATTCCCTGTACTCTGCCAAAGGTTTGGTCATGAGTCTTTGCTTTGAAAACACTGCTAGTTAGAGGCTTTCAGATGCGCTCAGTAGACCCCTGTCATGCCTTCAATGCACATCCCGTCTGTCTTTCTAAACGAGGATTGATCCTCTTACCCCATGTCCGCTCTCGAACCCTCCTCCACTGCTGGTGGGAATGTAAACTGGTACAACCACTCTGGAAAACTATCTGGCGCTTTCTAAGACAATTAGGAATAGTGCTTCCTCAAGACCCAGCTATACCACTGCTAGGTATATACCCAAAGCTTGCTCAAGTACACAAAAGGGATACTTGTTCAACCATGTTTATAGCAGCTTTATTTGTAATAGCCAGAACCTGGAAACAACCCAGATGTCCATCAACGGAAGAATGGGTACAGAAATTATGGTATTTCTACACAATGGAATACTACTCAGCAATCAAAAAGGAGGAAATCATGAAATTTGCAGGCAAAGGGTGGGATTTAGAAAACATCATTCTGAGTGAAATATCCCAGAAGGAGAAAGACAAACACGGTATAGACTCACTTATATAGACCTATAAGATATGATAAACATAATGAAATCTATACACCTAAAAAAGATAATCAAGAGACCAAGTTTTCATTGAGTAGAGAGTTGCTTAATTTTGTGGAGAGCCGAGGTTCAGAAGCCATTATAAGATGGCGCCGGCATCCGATCTCTGTACTGGTAACAAGCTTTGGGGCGCATGTGCTGGATGCGAAAGTGCGCCAAGCCACTGCCCGAGCCCGGGCCGTCAGAGGGCTGATGAGTAAGCAGCCAATCAGGGTATGACACGTCACTCCACATCACTTAGGTGTGATCAGGGCTTATTTCAGCAGCACCACTTTGGGGCCTGGGGTCTTCCTCCTTTCATCGCTTGACTACAATAAAGCCTGCTGCAGAAGGATCCTGTTGTCCGTGTGGGTTCTTGCTGGCAAGAGGATTACGGGGGTTGCAACATAATTTCAATGTGTTTGTAGGCTTTTGTTATTTCTGTTGTTGTTAAGGTCTTGTTTTAGGCCATGGTGGTCTGATAGGATACAAGGGATTATTTCGATCTTCTTGTATTTGTTGAGGCTTGTTTTGTGCCCAACTATATGGTCAATTTTTGAGAAGGTTCTATGAGGTGCTGAAAAGAGTGTATACTCTTTTGAGTTTGGGTTAAAAGTTCTATAGATATGTATTAGGTCCTTTTGATTTAGGACCTCTGTAAATGCCTTTATTTCCCTATTCGGATTCTGGCTAGATGATCTGTCCCTTCGTAATAACAGAGTGTTAAATTCTGACAGTATTAAGGTGCTGGGATAGATTTGTAATTTAAGCTTTAATAATTTTTAATTTCCAAATGCTGGTGCTCTTGTATTTGGAGCATAGATTTTTCAGGATTGTGATGTCCTTTTGGTGGATTTTTCTTTTGATGAGAATGAAGTGCACCTCCTCATTTTTTTGATTAATTTTGGTTGAAAATCTATTTTATTAGATATTAATTTAGCTACTCCAGCTTTTTATTTTCCCTGTCCATTTACTTGAAAAACACTTTTTCCAGCCCTTTACTCTGTGGTAGTGTTTATCCTTGTTGCAGAGGTGTGTTGCTTTGATGCAGCAGAATATTGGATCTTGTTTGTGCAACCATTCTGTTTATCTAGGTCTTTTTATTGGAGAGTTGTGTCCATTTATGTTGACAGATAATAGTGACCAATGAGTGTTAGTTCCTTTTATTGTGAATTTGGTGGTGTTACTGTTTTTCTATGTTTGTTTGTTTTTTTTTTTTTTATTTTTTGCTGTGAAGTTATATACAACCTGTGTTTTCTGGTGTATTGTTGGTTTCGTTAGATTGGATATTCCTTCTAGTATCTTCTGTAGGAGTTGGGCTCTGTGTAGATATTCCATAAGTTTAGTTTTATCATGGAATATTTTATTTTCTACATCTATGTTGATTGAAAGGTTTGTTAGGCATAATAGTCTGGGTTGACAAGCGTGGTCTCTGCATGACATCTGCCCAGGGCCTTTTTGCTTTCATGTTTTCTGTCGAGAAGTCTGGTGTGATGCTGATAGGTCTGCCTTTGTATTTTCCTTGGCCTTTTTCCCTTGCTGCTTTTAATATTTTTTCTTTGTACTGTAGATTTGGTGTTTTGTCTATTATGTGACATGAGGAGTTTCTTTTCTGGTGTTCTTTAGACCTCTTTTATGTTTATGGGAATTTCTTTTTTTTCAGTTGGAAAAATTTTCTTCAATGATTTCCTTGAAAATATTTTCTGGACTTGGATCCCTGGATCTTCTTTTTCATGTATTCCCAATATTCTTAGATTTTGCCTTTCCATGGCATCCTCGATTTCTTGGACACTTTTAAATGGAACTTTTCTGATTGTACTTTTTTTCTTTCAAAGACGCATCAATTTTTGAAATTTATTTTCAGCCCCTGAGATTCTTTCTTCTATACTTGTATTCATTTGGTGATAGTTACCTTTGTAGTTCCTGTTCTTTTCCCCAAGTTCTCCAGCTCCAGATTTTTCTCTGTTTGTATTTTATTTATTGATTCTATTTCTGTTTTCATGCCTTGCACCATTTCCTTCATCTGGTTGAATGTGGATTCCTGTCCTTCCATGATGGCCTCTAATTTGTTTGTTTGTTTCCTCTTTATTTACCTCTACTTGTGCCTGTACATGTGCCTCTATTTGTTTGGCTGTATTTTCTTGTATTTCTTTGTGAGCTTTGTTTGTTTCCTCTTTATATGCCTCTACTAACTGGATAAGCATATATTTGAGATCATTTTCCTGTGTTTCTGATTAATTACAACATCAATTGACTTTTTGGGGGGTGCTGGTGAAGCCATGATGTCCTGATTTTTGTTGGATGTTTTCTTACAGTGACCTCTAGCCATCTGCTTATCTGTAACCTTCTCTCTTTGTTCCTGGAGTCTGTACTTCAGACTGGGTCCACCTGTCCCTGGTGTCTGGAGTATTCTTCAGGAAGTTGAGAGAAGTCCATAGGTTCCAGAGTGGATTTCAGTGTTTTAGCTGTAGCTAAGGGAGGAAGGTCGCACGTGCATCTGCGCAAGTGCCAGAATGTGGCTGGAAGTGTGTCTTGAAGGACAGGGTGCTAGAGATAGATACCTGGAAGGGTGGAGTTTATACACAGGTGTGGGTGCTGACAATTTTCGTAGATGCAATGTGCATGTGCAGGAGCCCTGAATGCCTCAGTTGCCCACAGGCCTGTAGTACTGTCCTCCAAGTATTCAGAACACTCTGGGCTCCAGGAATTGTTTGCCTGGACACCACTGGGAGACCTATAGAACAGGGGCTTCAATGTTGAGAAAGCTGTCCCAAGGATCCCTATGTTGCCCACAATGGGTGTGGGGGTGGGAGAGATCTGATATCTGTGTGCTGGCATAGAGGGACCCTGAATCTGGGGCTCTACATGCACTCACTTGTAGGCACACTCACTGACTTTCTGACCTAATCAGAAAGCACAGGGGTTTCCCCTGTTCTCTACTCTTAGATTTGTGCCTACAGAGGCAAATGAAAGTGTAGGATATCCATCAATTCAGTGGTGTCCTCTGTTTCTCTGAGGGCAGGGAAATCTGTACTTGGAGCAGCTGCCTCTGCTATCTCAGGTGGGGGGCTCCTATTTGGGGCAGCTGCATAACGCCAGAGCAGCAGACCTGGGTGGCTTGTACAGCTGCTACCTCAGCCATCTAGGACACTGAGCAGGGAGCAACCATTGCTCCCTCTGTTGAGCAGGGAGGCCTATGTTTGGAGCAAGGGGAAATGAGGAGTGGAGATCGAATATTCGCCACTCTCAGGCTCTCGAGATGTCCAAGTGTGACATGGATCCAAATTGTCCTAGCTCACGGTTGCCCCTCTCACCCAGGAAGCCTCAATGCTGATTTTTTTCGCTTCATTTGGCCCCCACAGCCACCTATTTCAGTCTCGGGTCCTGTACCCCTCAGATATGTTGCGCACTGGTTTGCAGCTATCTTGGACTCCCCATCACTTGAGTTTTTGATCTTAGCCATTCTGATGGGTGTGAGATGGAATTTCAGAGTCGTTTCGATTTGCATTTTCCTGAAGACTCAGGACACTGAGCATTTCTTTAAGTGTTTCTCTGCTATTTAATATTCATCTGTTGAGAAATATCTGTTTATCTCTGTACCCTATAACATGCTAAAATCTACAGACCTAAAGAAGCTAAACAAGGAGGTCTAGGGAAGAGGCTTATTCTCATTCAGAAAGGAAAACACGATAAACACTGGAAGTGGTAAGTACAGGAAAAAGACTGGAGCCTACAGAGTGCACCTACAAAAGGTGCGGTTTAAAAGACTCCAGCCAGCAGGGGATCAAAGCAGATGCAGAAACTCACAGCCAAACTTTGGACAGAGCACACTGTGTCTTATGGAAGAAAGGGGATATAAAAGAACCTGGAGGGGACAGGAGGACTTTTTCAGTGGACTACAGAAGAGGGACTGGAAAGGTAGAGAGAGAGAAAGACAGAGAGACAGAGAGAGATGTGGCCTGGGAGGAGATGAGGGAGAGGGCTAAAACTGGTATACATAGTGAATAAATTGTAAATAATAACAATAAGAAAGATTTAAAATAAATGAAAAGTACTTTGGGATATTCTTGTCCTTGGCTCATTCATTCTTATTTACTGTATTGCTGTCAGAAAAGGAAAATTTAATTCTTTTATTTTTTATTTTTTTTAATTTTTTTACTATTAATTATACTTTATTCATTTTGTATTCCCCCATAAACATGCATGCCCCTCCCCAAGTCCAATGATAGAGGAGGTCCTCTTCTTCTTCCTTCTGATCTTAGTCTATCAGATCACCTTAGGAGTGGCTGCATTGTCATCTTCTGTGGCCTGGTAAGGCTGCCCCCACTCAGTGGGAGGTGATCAAAGAGCAGGCCAATCAGATTATGTCAGAGGCAGTCCCTCCTCCCGTTACTATGTAGCCCACTTGGACACTGAACTATCATGTGCTACATCTGTGCAGGGGTTCTAGGTTATCTCCATGAATAGTCCTTGGTTGGAGTATGAGTCTCTGGGAAGTTCCCTGTGTTCAAGTTTTCTGGTTCTGTTGTTCTCCTTGTGTGGTTCCCTTCCTCTCCAGCTCTTACTATTTCCCAGTTCTTACATAAGATTCCATGCACTCTGCCCAACGGTTGGCCATAAGTCTCAGCGTCTGCTCTGATAGTCTGCAGGGCAGAGCCTTTCAGAGGCCCTCTGTGGCAGGTTCCTAGGTTGTTTCCTGTTTTCTTCTTCTTCTGATGTCCAGCCTCTTTGCCTTTCAGGATGTGGATTGAACATTTTAGTCAGGGTCCTCTCTCTTGCTTAGTTTCTTTAGATGTACAGTTTTTAGTAGGTGTATACTATGTTATGTCTATATGAATGAGTATATGCCATGTGTGTCTTTGTGCTTCTGGTCCAGCTCACTCAGGATGATCCTAAAGAGGCTCAAGTACACAATAAGGACATTTGCTCAACTATGTTTGTAGCAGCTTTATTTGTAATAGCCAGAAGCTGGAAACAGCCCAGATGCCCCTCATCTGAAGAATGTATGCAGAAATTGTGGTACATCTACACAATGGAGTATTATTCAGCAATGAAAAATAAGGAAATCATGAAATTTGTAGGTAAATGGAGGGACCTGGAAAATTTAATTCTTAATATAGCACCCAAGATTGAAAACAAAGCAAAACAGAAAGCTTTTTCATGAAACTTCACATAGAAACAATTCAAAGGGTAATAAACTAAATTTCACAGGCATCATTTTATTTAAATTTCAATTAAAAAAGAAATATTGTTGAAATAAGCATCACATGCATTGATTCACATATTCTTGAAAAGACTAAGCAGTAAAGTGAATTAATTCATCTATAAGACAACTAAATATACTTGCAATGCCATAATCAAACTCATAAGCAAGATCATACTTCAGAATTATGCTTGTAGTCCATTATCTTGTTTCAAAAATAAATAGTATGCGAGGGTGAAGTAAAACCAATGAAAATGATGGAAACATTCTCTATGAAAGTTTATATGAACTTCTGGCCATGACTAATACAAACTTTATAGGTGCATTTCTTTTTTATTTTAATTTTATTTTTCTTATTAGTTACATTTTGTTAACTCTGTGTCCCAGCTGTATCCCGCTCCCTGATTCCCTCCCCAACCCCACAGTCCCTCCCTGGTCTTCTCCCTGCCCCTATCCAAGTCCACTGATAGGGGAGGACCTCCTCCCCTTGCATTTGACCCTGTTTTATCAGGTATCTTCAGGGCTGGCTGCAAAGTCCTCCTCTGTGGCCTAACAGGACTGCTCCTCCCCTGGGATGGGATGGGGAGGTCAAAGAGCCTGCCCTTGAGATTGTGTTAGAAATAGTCCTTGTTCCCCTTACCTTGGAAAACTACTTGGTTACTGAGCTGCCACAGGCCACATCCAAGCAGAAGTTCTAGGTTATATTCATAGATGGTCCTTGGTTGAGTGTCAGTCTCAGAAAAGACCCTGTGCCCGGATATATTTCGTCTTTGTAGAGCTTCTGTCCTTTCCATATCATACTAACTCCCCTTCTTTCATATGATTCCCTGTACTCTGCCAAGTGTTTGGTTATGAGTCTTAGTGTCTGCTTTGAATCACTGCTAGGTAGAGTCTTTCAGAAGCCTTTTGTGGTAGACTCCTGTCATACGTTCAGTGCACATCCCATTTGTCTTTCTAAATGAGGATTGATTATCTTCACCCATGTCCACTTTCTTGATTATCTTCTTTAGGTGTGTAGATTTCATTATGTTTATCATATCTTGTAGGTCTATATAAGCGAGTATATACCATGTTTGTCTTTCTCCTTTTGGGATACTTCACTCAGAATGATCTTTTCTAGATCCCACCATTTGCCTGCAAATTTCATGATTTCTTCCTTTTTGATGGCTGAGTAGTATTCCATTGTGTAAAAATACCACAATTTCTGTATCCATTCCTCCGTTTATGGACATCTGGGTTGAAGGATAATCATTTTCATAGAAGATGTGAAGTATCATGGAATAAAACCAGAGTGAAGGTCTGTGAAGTTTTAATTCTATTGTTACATAATTTTTTAACTTGTATTTGGTTAATTTTCACTTTGTATGTGAGCATCTCATAATGGCTTAATAATCTTATTGCTTGACACATGATTAAATTTGGATCTATTCTAAAAAAATCTTTGTTTAATTACAGTTTTCTTCCTAAATATCTGTGTAGTCTATGTCCTCCACAATCGCTGACACCAGATATGACTTATGTAGTCACATAAATATTAACATCTGGATGCATAAGATGTTGACCATATTCAAGGGAATATATTGGGTGATGGCTCTAGCAATGGACATTTATAACCTAGTCCTCACTTTAGAGTGCAATGGATATGGTACTAGGTAGACATTTTCGAGGTTGTTTCCCTTCATATGTATGTTTGTTCCAATGTAAAGATTGAGAAGAAGGGAATACTCATAGAAGTAATCACATGGAACCTATATATTCATATCAGAATATTGGCAGATGCGTCACACAGTTTATCATACCAGTAGAATCAGGCATCATTATAATATAACAATGAGATAGTTCCATTCTGATGCTATTATGACATGTCCTTGAATTTATTGTTTGCATCATGAGTCTTTTGGTATTCAACTCAAAGTTCTATTGGTCTGCAAAATATGATTTTAATCTTTAATTAAAATGTACTTATATTATTTCTCTATGCTTCTTTTCTTAAAACTCTTCAATGTACCTATTTTTCTGATACTCTTTCCTGAAATAATGGTTTTCTCTATTATTTGTGGGTTTTGGTGTTTGGAGGGTAGGGGTTGGGGGAGTGGATGTATTTAAAAACATAAATAAAGCCCATTCAGTCTCTTTATAAATGTTAATTCTATGTATATGATTTCTGAACTGACCACTCTATCCTTGTTTACTGCTCTAACTCACAGTTGGTACCTGGGACAATGCAGGCTAGAAATGAGACAGGTCAAAGTTCCATGTAATAGCCATTTTTATACACAGGATCAGACAATTTATACCTTCAAGGTTAAAATAGTTACCTTTTCATGCATGCAAGTTGTATATAATGACAAGGACAAGATGCACATTGCAAAACCATGTTTTCCATAGAGGTATATAAACAGAAACAATAGCCAGTTGTAATGAAAAATTTGAAGTAAACTCACTCCTTTCCACTACACCAGGGAGATGCACAAAAGCATATTCAGTGAACAATTCTGTGTATTCGAAGAAACTGAGGTCACAAGACTCTTTTCTTTGTTACTTGGAGTTTTCTCACAGGCACTCAGAATTCTCCTCAAATGACATCATTCTTTGAACTTGTTAGACATCTACCCCTGAGGGGACAAGAACTCCACAAGAAGGCAACAGAGTCAACTAAATGAGGCCCACGTGGGCTTACAGAGACTGAAGCATCAACCAAAGAGAGTTCATGAACTAAACTTAGGTCCCCTATAAGTATATAACGATGGGCAGCTTGGTCTTCATGTTTGGCTCCGAACAAGTGGAGTGGAGTTTGTTACTTGCTTTTGGATCAATTTTCGCTAGCTGTACTGCCTTGTCTGGTCTCAGTGGAAGAAAAGAAAAGAAAGAAAGAAAGAAAGAAAGAAAGAAAGAAAGAAAGAAAGAAAGAAAGAAAGAAAGAAAGAAAGAAAGAAAGAAAATAGGTTTCAGACTGTAGAATTTGGGAAGATTGGACGACTATTTAATCACACATTCAGTTCACAGGAGAAAGTCCCTTAGCTTTTCAATAATGATATTGTCTTGAAAATAAGTAAGTTTAAAGTAACTGAAGAATTCAAGAGATACTCAAAGCCTCTTTTAGTCTATATTGGTAAATGAATTCTTTTTCCCTTCAATGACCTAGTTGCCTAAGTCGTAAATGTAGTATTTTATTTTATTTTTCTTATTCATTTTATTTTTTTGAAAGTGGGGAATAGTTTTATTTTTTATTTTATTAATTTTTATTTTTATATTAATTACAGTGTATTCAATTTGTTTCCCAGCTGTAGCTCCCTCCCCAAGTCCACTGATAGAGGAGGTCCTCCTCCTACTACCTTTGACTCTAGCTTATCTGGTCTCTTTAGGACTGGCTGCATTGTCCTCCTCTGTGGCCTGGCAAGACTGCTCCCTTCTCAGTGGGAGGTGATCAAAGAACCAGCCACTGAGTTCATGTCAGAGGCAGTCCTTGTTCCCTTTACTAAGGTACCCACTTGGACGCTGAGCTGCCATGAGCTATATCTGTGCAGGAGTTCTATGTTATCTCTGTGCATGGTCCTTGGTTTGTGTATCAGTTTCAGAAAAGACCCCTGTGCCCAGATTTCCTGCTTCTCTTTCTCTCCTTGTTGAGCTCCTGTCCCCTCTAGGCCTTTCTATCTCTCTCTTCCATTCATTTTAATAAGCTCTACTATGTCCTCATCAAAAATTTAAGAGAATTCAAGATTGAGTTATCAAATTCCTTACCACATGTTCAGGGTCATTTTTAGGCAAAGGACAATAAATACTTAACAGAGTCTCCAGTAAGGACACTGAGGAAACCATCACCATCACTGCCATAGTTGTCAGGGGCACCATATTTACTTTGTAATTTAACTTGCATGGGAAAATCTTTTTGTCTCTTTTATTTACCCAGTTTATATTAATTTAAGGAATTATCCATCTCTTCCTTATGATTAATATTCTTAATACCTTAATTGTATATTTTTATTATTCTTTATTAATTACAATTTATTGACCCTCCCTTCCTCCACCCTCTGCATGCATACCCCTCCCCAAGTACGCTGATAGGAGTGGTCTTCTTTTCCTTCTTTCTGATTCTAGTCAATTAGGTCTCATTAGGAGTGGCTGCATTGTCTTCTTCTGTGGCCTGGTAATGCTGCTTCTCCCTCAGGGGGAGGTAATTAAAGAGCAGGCCAATCAGTTCATGTCAGAGACAGTCCCTTTTCCTATTACAATGGAACCCACTTGGATGCTGAGCTGCCATGGGCTACATCTGTGCAGGAGTCTTAGGTTATCTCCATGCATAGTCCTTGGTTGGAGTATCAGTCTCAGGAAAGTCCTCTGTGCTCAGACATTTTGGTTCTGTTGTTCTGCTTGTGGAGTTCCTGTCCATTCCAGATCTTACTGATTCCCACTTCTTTCCTAAGATTCCCTGCAATCTGCGCAATGGTTGCTCATAAGTCTCAGCATCTGCATTGATAGTCTGCAGGGCAGAGCCGAAATTTCAGAGGCCCTATGTGTCAGGCTCCTGACTTGTTCTCTCTTTTCTCCTTTTCTGATGTCCATCCTCTTTGCCTTTCTGGATAGGAACTGAGTATTTTAGCAAGAGTCCTCCCTCTTAATTAGTTTCTTTAGGTGTACAGATTTTAGGAGGTTTATCCTATATTATATGTCTATATGAGTGAGTATATACCATGTGCATCTTTCTGCTTTTGGGATAGTTCACTCAGGATGTTTTTTTCCAGATCCCACTATTGATCTGCAAACTTCATGATTTCCTTCTTTTTTATTGCTGAGTAGTATTCTATTGTGTAGATGTACCACAATTTCTGCATTCATTCTTCAGTTGAGGGGCATCTGGGTTGTTTACAGTTTCTGGATATTACAAATTAAGCTGCTACAAACATGGTTGAGCAAATGTCCTTATTGTGTACTTGAGCTTCTTTTGGATATATGCCTAGGAGTGGTATAGCTGGATCTGAGGACCACTATTCCTAGTTGTCTGAGAAAGCGCCAGATTGCTTTCCAAAGCAGTTGTACAAGTTTACATTCCCACCAGCAATGTAGGAGGGTTCCCCTTTCTCCACAACCTCTCCAGCATGAGTTGTCACTTGAGTTTTTGATCTTAGCCATTCTGATGGGTATAAGGTTAAATCTTAGTGTCATTTTGATTTGCATTTCCCTTATGACTAAGGACTTTGAACATTTCTTTAAGTGTTTCTCTGTCATCCTATATTCCTGTATTGAGAATTCTCTGTTTAGCTCTGCACTCCATTTTTTAATTGAATTACTTGATATTTTTTTGCTGTTTAACTTCTTTAGTTCTCTCTATATACTGGATATTAGTCCTCTGTCAGATATAAGGTTTGTGAAGATCCTTTCTCAATCTGTAGGCAGTCAATTTGTTCTGACTACAGTGTCCTTTGCTGTACAGAAACTTTTCAGTTTCATTAGGTCCCATTTTTTGATTTTTGCTCTTAGAGCCTGTGCTGTTGGTGATCTGTTCAGAAAGTTGTCTCCTGTGCCAATGAGTTCAAGGCTCTTCCCCACTTTTTCTTCTAAGGGGTTTAGTATGTCTGGTTTTATATTGAGGTCTTTGATCCACTTGGACTTTGGTTTTGTGCAGGGTGATAAATATGGATCTATTTGAATTTTTCTACATGTAGACATCCAATTAGACCAGCACCATTTGTTGAAGATGTTGTCTATTTTTCCATTGAATGATTTTGGCGTCTTTGTCAAAATCAAGTGTCCCTAAGTGTGTGGATTTATGTAGGGACTTCTATTTGATTCCATTGATCCACCAGTCTGTTTCTATGCCAGTACCATGCAGTTTTTAGTATTGTTGCTCTATAGTACAGTTTGAGATAATGGATGGAGATACCTCCTGAAGATCTTTTGCAATAGAGAGTTGTTTTAGCAATTCTGCATTTCTTGTTGTTTCTTCAGAGACTGGAATTTTTTTTTTCATACAATTCTTTGACTTGCTTGGTTAGAATCACACCAAGGTACTTTATGTCCTTTGTGGCTACTGTGAAGGATGTTGTTTCCTTAATTTCTTTCTCAGCCCTTTTGTCTTTTGTATACAGAAGGCTACTGATTTTTTTTAGTTAATTTTGTATCCAGCCACTTTGCTGAATGTGTTAATCAGCTGTAGGAGTTCCCTGGCAGAATTTTGGAGGTCACTCAAGTATATTATCATATCATCTGCAAAGAGTGGTACTTTTACTTCTTCCTTTCCAATTTCTATTCCCTTGATCTCCTTCAATTGTCTTATTGCTCTAGCAAGGACTTCAAGAACAAGGTTGAAGAGATTTAGAGAGAGTGGGCAGCAAAACCCTCAGTTCTTATAGACAGAAAAAAAACAAGATGTTCCATGAGAAAAACAAATTTCAACAATACCTACACACAAATCCAATGTTACAGAAAATACAACCTACGAAAACTAACCTCTTTCAAGAAAACACAGGAAATAAATAACGTCACTACAGCAAAACAAAAAGTAGCCAAACACACAAACACACTACCATAGCCAACATCAATATGAAAGGATCTAAGAACCACTGGTCATTAATCTCCCTCAACATCAATGGACTCAATTCTCCAATAAAAAGACACAGACTAACAGAATGGATGTGTAAACAAGACCCAACAATTTGTTGCATACAAGAAACACACTTAAATCACAAAGATAGACATTACCTGAGATAAAAGGCTGGAAGATGGTTTTCCAAGCAAATGTACCCAAGACGAAAGCAGGAGTAGCCATTCTAATATCTAATAAAATAGATTTTCAATCAAACTTAATCAAAAGAGAGAGAGAAGGAAACTTCATACACATCAAGGGAAAAATCCACCAGGAAGATATCACAATCCTGAGCATCTATGCCCCAAATGCAAGGGCACCCACATTTGTAAAAGAAACTCTAATAAAATTTAAACCACACATATACCGCCACACATTAATAGTGGGAGACTTCAACACCCCACTCTCAACAAAGGACAGGTCAACAAAAGAGAAATTAAACAAAGAAAGAAAATCTCTGACAGAGGTCATTAAACAAATGGACCTCTCGGACATCTACAGAGCCTTTCACCCAAACACAAAAGAATTTACCTTCTTCTCAGCACCTCATGGAACCTTCTCCAAAAGAGACCATATAGCTTGTCACAAAACAAGTTTCAATAGATAAAAAATGTTTGAAATAATCTCATGTATCCTATCTGGCCACCATAGACTAAAGCTGGACCTCAATGACAAATATAACAAAAGGCCTACACACACATGGAAACTGAACAACTTGCTACTAAATGACAGCTGAGTCAGGGAAGAAATAAAGAAAGAATTTAAAATCTTCCTAGAATTAAATGAAAATGAAGGCACAATATAACCAAACTTATGGGACACATTGAAAGCAGTGCTAAGAGGAAAGTTCATAGCACTAATTGCCTTCAAGAAGAAATTCAAAACATCTCATGCAAGCAACTTAATGGCTCACTTAAAAGAACATTGGTACAAAGTCCCAATTTATTTCTAATATCAGAGATCAGACCTCTACTCTTGCCTGATGTGTCTAAAACAAAAAGGGGGAACTGTAGAGAGCTGCGTAATGCCTCGCCTTAAAGATGGAGCTGGTTTCTGCCTTCCACCTTCCTGATGGTGAGTGCTCTCTGTCACATACAACTCCATATTTGGCTAAGGCTGAGGATCTGGCTTGCTTCCGTGTATGTGGATC
>REGO01000276.1:1366741-1396468 GCA_010120015.1 Rhombomys opimus | reverse complement strand
AAAAAAAAAAAAAAAAAAAAAAAAAAAAAAAAAAAAAAAAAAAAAAAAAAAAAAAAAAAAAAAAAAAAAAAAAAAAACCCAGGGCCAGATGGTATCAAAGAAAAACTAACACCAATACTCTTTAAACTATTAATTGTGTATTTTAATATCAGTCTGAATAAATGCCCACATTACCCCAAATTGAATGGTGTTCTCCTTGTTTACAATGCTTTTCAATATTCTATAGAGCTGTGCAACATACTATTTCATGAACTGTTTCTTCATCTGAAAACCAGGGATTATAATAATAAACAACTTGCAAACAATCTAATAGTTATTATTTTAATACATGTATTCCTTCTCTCTTGGGCAGGGTTCAGGAAATGTTATGGAAGAAGAGTGAGAAAGAATGACCTGGAGAGTATAAGAGCTGAACAAAGAGACCAACAGAGCCAAAAAGTCTGGATTCCGGAGGTCCTACAGAGACCAACACTCCAACCAAGGACCATGCATGAAAAGGACCTAGACTCCTTGCTCAGATGTAACCTATAGGCAGCTCATTCTCCAAGTGGGTACCTTATTAAGGGGAGCAAGGACTTTCTATGACAGGAACTCAGTGGCTATCACTTTGATCACCTCCCCCTGGGAGGGTGCAGTCTTGCAAGGCCACAGAGGAAGACAATACAACCAGTCCTGATGAGACCTCATAGGCTTTGATCAGATAGAAGAGGAGGAGGACCTCCCCTATCAGTGGGTTAGGGGAGGGACATAGGGCGAGACTAAAGAGGGAGGGTAGGACTGGGAGGAGATGATGGAGGGGGCTATAGCTGGAATACAAAGTTAATAAACTGTAATTAATAAATAAATATTTTTCTAAAAAAATGATGCATAAGCTTGACAAAAGACAAAGCCTTCACATGTTTCTGCCTTATTTTTTTCATTGACCTCCTTCTGTGAGTGTCCTTACTTTCTTATCTAATAGATGACTTTCTTTTGGACAGGAATTTTTTGGACAGGACTTTTCTTTTCTTTTTGTACCACTCTAAAGAGAGTTGAACCTGGGAAAATGGAGCCTGAAAATAAGGCAGAATAAAGTCTCATTCAATAGCCACTTTATTCAGATAATCAGTCAATATACATGGGATGTGCATGAAACCATTTCAAGAGCAAATTCATGTTTTTGAAGAAACTGAGATCACAAGACTCTTGACTGTTTCTCAGAGGTTTTTTTTTGTTTGTTTGTTTTTGTTTTCCCAAGCACTCCAAATTTTCATCAAAAAAGGTTCTTTTGTGGAATATGCTGCAACAACACTGGTAAGGGGCTCTTTTCCTAAGGGGGAATATTTATCCAATTATCAGAAATCCTTGGTTCCCTAGAGTTCTTTTTTTTTTTTTTAATTTTTATTTAACTTTTATTAAATACACTTTATTCCTTTTGTATCCCCCCATAAGTCCCTCCCTCCTCCCCTCCCGGTCCCACCCTCCCCCCCTTTCTGCATGAATGCCTCTCCCCAAGTCCACTGATAGGGGAGGTCCTCCTCTCCTTCTTTCTGATCTTTTTTTTTTTTTTTTGTTCTTCTCAATGCAGTTTATTCAGGAACCTTGGACAATCTTCTGACCCTGGGGAAAGCCAGCCCACAGCTTAAAATAGCCTCTGGGTAGCCAACCCCAGCGTGCCTCGTGGGCAATGCAAATAGGTCCACATACACGGAAGCAAGCCAGATCCTCAGCCTTAGCCAAATATGGAGTTGTTTGTGACAGAGAGCACTCACCATCGGGAAGGTGGAAGGCGGAAACCAGCTCCATCTTTAAGGCGGTATTACGCAGCTCTCTACAGTTCCCTCTTTTTGTTTTAGACGCATCAGGCAAGAGTAGAGGTCTGATCTCTGATATTAGAAATATATTGGGACTTTGTACCAATGTTCATTTAGGTGTCATCCACCCAAAGAGCATCAGACCCGTCCGATACCTTTTTCTCAGAGGCGGGACCTGGGGCATCAACCCGCATGCAATCAGACATGCTCTTCTCTGGGTCGAGAGCGGCTGACCCTGAGTGCAGTGCTTAGCCTCGCATCCTGAGCGTAACATTTTAGCTTTTTATGGTAGCCAACCATGCTTGGGGATACTGTCCTGCTTCAATGGCTGTAAAGGCCTGAATGATCATGGCTGCATTACACTGTTGTGAGACTCTAACCTTGCATATACACCACAGGCAAACCAAGGCGACCAACACCAGAAGGCCTGCTAATGCTCCCATGCCCGCCCATTCCTTCAGATGATTCATGGCTGCAGCAATCCATGATGATACTCCTGTGGCTACTCCTGAGTCCACTCTGGTAGAATTTGCCGTAACAATGGCCACTCTCAGCTGCTCCCTAGAGTTCTTTATCTGAGGGTAAAACCTTTTGAGATTTGCCCTTTCCATCTTAGCATGTCTGTTGGCGTCGTACAGCTTCATGTAGTGTTTAGACACCCATATGGTTGATTTATGAAGGGGGAAGTTTCGTTGTCATGTCTAGGAGAAGCAGCTTCATAGCAGGTTTTCTGAAACTTTTTTGACCACTTTTCACTAATACCCCTTGGAAGTGGTTCTGGGCACCCCACCAGCAATGTTTTTTGTTTTGTTATTGTTGCTGTTTTTTCTTTGTTTGTTTTGCATTTGGTCACATTTTGATGGTTTCTTTTTGTTTTCTGTTTTGTTTGTTTGTTTATAAAATTGTGTCTTCTGTTGCATAGAGAAGATTCTTGGATGAGAGTTGAGACCTATAGTTTCTGGCTGAGACCTGGTGCTTGAGAATTAGAATTTAAGAATAAAAAAATTTAAAAGGAAAAAAAAAAGGTAGGTAAGAAAAATATCTTGGAACATAGTATGATTCTACACCATAGCTCATAATGCTTCATTTTAAAACATAAAGATTATATTAGAGCTGAGAAAAGAAACGTGCACCGAAATATCTGATTAGCCAGTTCTGCTGTACTTCTCATTTGTCAAGCTTTCCATATCTCAGCAAGTGGCTGAGTAGAGATTCAGTTGTTGTCACTGTCTGAGAGCTCCTTAGTGATTTGGGGTCATGCAGCTAGGTCACAGTCTACTTACACAGGATGGACTTTGTTGCGCATAGATGTGTATTTGTCTTTCTCTCTCTCTTTCTGTGTGTGTGTGTGTGTGTGTGTGTATGTGTGTGTGTGTGTGTGTGTGTGTGTGTGTATTTCAAGAATTATACAGGGGGCTGGAGAGATGGCTCAGAAGTTAAGAGTATGGGCTGCTCTTCCAGAGGTCCTGAGTTCAATTCCCAGCAACCACGTGGTGGCTCACAACCATCTATAATTAAATATGGTGCCCTCTTCTGGTTCACAGGTGTACATGCAGGCAGAATATTGTATACATAATAAAGAAATAAATATGAAAAAAAAAAGAATGAAACAGGCCTTTGACAATAATAAAAAAGTCACAAAAAAAAGAAAGATAAAGGAATACCTATACTATCATTATGGAGTTACTCTGAGAATAAAAGGCAATGCTTGTCAACTGAGCACGTTCCTACTAACACAAAACATGTTTAAAGGAACAGCTACTCAGAATACACAGACAAGGACCCTTGTAATTGTGGTATACACTGAAATCAAGAAGAAAACCATCTTAAATAGTAGAATGAAGAATATAGTTACACTGAAGGACAAAAAGAGGTTCTGTTGTCAGTTTTCAATTTCAAGTCTTTAAATTTTTAATCTTGATTTTCAGTTGATTCTATTATAAAATGTGACAGATAAAAAAAAGAAAGATGAAAAAAAAAGATTCCCAGAGAATATATGAGAGAATGGAAAATTATTTTTACAGTAAACATGAAATAGTATCCAAACACAAACTAAGATAATTGATCACATCTATACTAATTTAATTTTTTATTTCTAGATAACTTAAATATTAACTAACAACATAATAGAATTATTTAATGTAGTTTGAACAAAAGAAAAAAGAAAGCTTCAATTATAAAACACTTCTCCAAACAGTTTTTAAAAAATAAATTTTTCTAAAGTGGGTCAATGTCGATATGGATCATTCTGTCTAATTCTTAATGTACTATCATACAATGGAATTAAAACAAAGAGCCCTACTTTCTTACAAACTTTTTCAAAGCATAACATATGTTGGATTTTTATAGGATCAAAGCATGTTTTTTCCTTCTCCAATAACAAGAAAGTTGAATTCACATATATACCACAAAATTCCCATAAATGGAGTTGAAAATAGAGAATGTTAGCTCCATTATCCTTTATGACTCATAGGTACTATTGCATAAATCTATACTTCTTTATCATTAAATATAATATAATATACTCTATTTTGTTTCAAAAATTAACTAATATTATTAATACTTACAAAATTATCCAAATCCAGATACTTTGTGGATTCATACAAGAACATAACAACTTGACGTATTCAGATTTATATTTTAATATCATTTTGAAATACGATACTACACATTATATTATTTTCAATTATAATTTTCCTTCTCTGATGTTTTGATCATGAGTAACAGTGAACTATACTTGAAAAATTTCATTATATTGAATATAGGTAAAACTGAGAAGTTGTTATAACAGAAAAATGAAAGCAAAATCAATAAATGTGGCATAGTATTAATTCAGATTAAAGCCTAAGTTATAATTGCTTAAGAATACAGTGATTGTTTCATGATTAAACTTTTGATTTAATACAATTCACCCATGAATGAATATGTTTTCCCTTTGGATAAAAGGCAACCACTAATGAATTAATCAAAGCTTTGAAGACTTTGTTGAATCAAATAGATATTATAAAACATCAATAAGCTGCTTTTAAATTCTACATGATTTTTTCCTTAAACAGCCCATAAATCATTTCAAGATTTGTTAGTAATGGAATAAATGTTCACAGCTTTTTTAGTATAGTGAGTAAAACCAAATTTTAACGGCCAGTCTTCTTCAAGACAGAGATGGAAATGGCCAATCCTTCCCATTTTTGGTGTTTTTTTTTTTTCTACCTAAACCTTCCAATTATTTGAATATTACTTTTGTTAAGAAAATTATTATGTTTATAGAGGTAGCATAGTCATAACATTCTTCATCATCATACATTCTTCACTGTCATATTTTAGATTAGGCTATCTAGTATAAGATACTAATACCTCCATAATCTGCATCTGCAGTTATTGAACTTATCTGAAGATCTGTATTATTCTAAATGTTGGTCAGTCATTTAAGACAATTCTATATATCACCACAGTGCTCAGTAACCTACATATAAGGAAAAAGTAGCTGTATATCAGACATGTAAAACCTCTCGTTGAATGACCATACTTATTTCTAAGGCCAAATAAATAATTCTGTGTTTTAGTTCTGAGAAGGTTTGTAAAATGATTATTAATTTTTAATATTGATTCATATAATTATTAATATGGTAGTTATTCTTCAGCCAGCTATTTACCCAAGTAAGAACATGTGGATACCATGATTAATCTAATTAGCTTAAAACACATTACTGACTAATAATTACTCCATTCTAAACTGCTAAGTTGGTCTGGCATCCTCCCGACCAAATTTCCAAGTCACACTTGCTTTTTATTTCTCTCCTAACTCCAGTTCATTTCTCCTGATCTTTCCTGCTTCTTTCCTCATGGCTCAGTCTCACTTTATCTCTCTTTTTCCACCCCTCCCTGGGTCCCATGTCCCAAGCTATTCTCTGTATTGCTCAGCATCTGCAGGTTGGCATTTTTATTGATAGAATAGGGAAAAAAATACTGGGAAAGAAAGTTTATACAAATTTGCAATAGGATATACTTATAATAAGTATTACAATGTCATGTTCAGATTGCAACCAGAGAAATCATCATTTGAATGAACAAGGGTAAAGTTTATAAAGCACACAATCATTATACCAACAAATATCAATTTCTTCACTCTGACATTTTTTTTGCTACTAAATAGAACACTACTTCCCTTATCATCCAACATTAGTTATTGGTTACTCTTACATTATCCATGTAGGCTTTGGTTTAAGCAGTAAAGTACATTCTATAGTTCCTAATATTGACATGGTTGCCACTTCCAAATTATTCTTAATCTGCAGCCTCAAAAGAAATTTTCCCTCATAGAAACAGATGACAGTACCCAAATTCTGAAACATGACTGTTTTATCTTTTATTGTTGGATCTGCTCATGCAGATAAATTGCTTACAAAGCCAATTGGCTTTTATACTTGAGAGATCAGAATAGATGAAGGGCATGTGTCAACTATAATTTATTTTTTGTACTCAAAATGCAAATGTTACTGTTTCTATGGTCCATTGTTAAGGTAATTAATTTCAAGGCTAGTGCCAGAGTAATAGCATTAGTTCTGCAGATTTGCATTCCAAAAGGTAAGCATAATCCTACTGAAACATGTAAGTTAAGTGAGGAAAACAGAACAAAATCAAACATATAAGTCACACTATAAGTTTTTTCTTCAGAACTGGGTGTTAATCCTTAGTTGAAGTGTCAGCATTTATAAAAAAAGCTTTCAGTTGTATTTTGAAAAAAAAATCACTTGTTAAAAACAAAACTTCAAGCCTCTAAAGAACAAACAACCAGATTCACTGTAGGAAAAAAATATCTAAGAAAATAATTTCAAAATAATTCTCTTCCATACATCGAGGTTCTTCATGTAGAGATTTACATCCAAACTAAGAATTATTAATTGTTTGGTTATAGTGTTTGTATAAAATAGATCAATAAGGGATTAGATATAGTGATGAATAAAAATAAATCACAGAGTGTTGACACATCTTTACATCCTAAAGAACAATACAATTTCTCTATTTAAGGTCAAACTATATATGATCTGCAACAATTTTTGTTATCAAAATTCCTGCTAATTCTTCCTTATCTTTTACTCATGATATGTAGGAATAAATAAAATTCTGTTGCTCATGTGGAAAATAATATCAAGAGCATGTAATGTTTATACCTTTTCATGTTTTTTTAATTAATTAATTAGAATTTATTCACTTTGTATCCCCACTATAGACCTCTCTTTGGTCTCCTCCTAGCCCCACCCACTCTTCCTTTTCTCCCACTATGTCATTTTCTTAGTTCCCTGATAGAGGAGGACCTCCTCCCCTTATAACTGACCCTAGCTTATAGGGTACCATCAAGGCTGGCTACATCATCTTTCTTTGTGGCTTGGCAAGGTTGCATCCCCCGCCCCAGCAGGCGTTCAAAGAATGTGCCACTGAGTTCATGTCCCAGACAGCCCATGCCCCTTTTACTAGGGAATACCATTTGGAATCTGAGTATACCTTTTCTAAACAAAGGAAATCTTTTGGAAGATCTGGGGAATAGGAGGACACAGAGGGGACAGGAGCTTCACAAGGAGACCAACAAAGCTGACCAATCTGGTTCCAGGGTGCTCTGCAAAGAATGATGTACCAACCAAGTATCATGCATGGAGAGGACCTAGAGCCCCTGTTCAGATGTAGCTTGTAGGTAGCCCAATCTCCATGTGGGGTCCTTAGTAAGGGAAGCAGGGACTGTCTCTCACATGGGCTCTTTTGCCTGCTCCTGGATAGCTTCCCCTTGGCAGGATAGCCTTCCCAGGTCACAAAGAAAGAGGATGTAGCCAGTCCTAATGAGACTTGATAGGTTGGGGTCTGGTGGTAGGGGAGGAAGGTTTCCTTTCTCAGGACTAGGGAAGGAGGCTAGCAAGGAAAGGGGAGACAGGGTTGGACCAAGATGATACAAGAGAAGAGGCTATGATCGTTATGTAAATTGAATAAATAGTAAAAAAGATAATCAAAAATGAAAATAATATAAATAAATTTGAGCTAGTGACAACAATTCATTTTCTATGCACTAAAATGTATAGAATACATTTTACATACATAAAAGACAATTCATTTTCTATACATTTTGTCCAAACAGTTACTTATGATTAAAATTATGGCTATTGTGACATTTTAAGATTTCTAAGTCATGCTTGAATATATAAAATTCTCAATTGATTTCAGCTAATCACCTACTGTAATGGGTTAATGTATGTATATTAGTGGGAGTGACCCCGATCACACTTACATGGAACAAACAATAGTACTATTCTTTGCTGTCAGTTGCCTCCATGTGGTTCATGTGCTGGAGTCTTATTTCTCAGTGTGGTGAAATTAGAACTGAGGAACTGCAGGATGAAGGTACTTGATGACCATAAAAGATGACCATAAAAGACATGTGTGAGAATCTTATGAAAAGTATAAGCTTTATGGGATGTAGTCAATAATATCAAGGAAAATGCTGGTTTCTCAAAATATTCCAGAGCTTTTTTTCTCATTACATGATGAATTAGGCACATTTGTGCTCCTAATTCTAATCCACCATCCTTTGCTACAACCAGAATTTGGCCATGACACTTGGGCACTTCAACAACCAGACTCCTCAGCTGATAAATGTTCTTTGTAAAGTGTGCACTCTTGGGTATTCTGCCATGCAATAGAAAACAAGGTAATATAGATGTGTGTTGTCCTTCAGGGTAATGCTATAGAATATCAGAACCGCCTGATTCAAATGACTCTACAAAATTTCAAATTATTTTGTATATATATATATATATATATATATATATATATATATATATAACATAAATACATATGTATAAATTGTTGGCCCTACTGGTGGTGAACATTTTTTCATATAAAAGAAACTAACTGTAACAAAAAATAGCCTCACTCGAGTATATTCAGGAGAAAATAAAATTGTGAAAATATAGGGGGGAAAAGCTTAGATATCACACACCCAGCAAAGGAGGTTCATCCACTCAGGGCACTGTGAAATAAACCTGTTTCTCAAAGCAGAAAGAATTGCATAATGCCTGTTTCGTGGAGCCTCTTTACTACATACAGTACTTGTTTCATGGTGTTGCTTTAGCATATGCAGTGAAAGACTTGCCTGCTTTTAATCCAGTGATTACTAACAAAGATTTCAGTGAAGCCATCTGGGAACACATCTTAGCCACATAATGCCAAGAACTATTACAGACCAATTGGATCAAAATTTCAGAAGAGGACATTATTACTTTTAAATGTTCCCTAGGTGATTCTCAGATATATTTGGATTAAAAGGTATTGATCCACCAGTTTAATAAAGTTAACCAAACCTGAATATCCTCAAGAGTTAAAAATAGTCTTCATTAATGTGTTAGAGAGAATACAACTAATGGGTTACCATGTGTAAATGCAAGTCATAAGTATATTTCTTGAATATACGGAGGATTTAAATGAATCAATTAAGAATAAAAATGTTTAATATAAGATATTTGGTGATAATTATGACAACCAACAGAGAACTGAAGAAATTCAATTTTCATGAAGTCTTAAAAGGATGTTCAACTTCCCTGGTACTAAGATAATAAAGTTTAAACTCAGAAATTTTATCTTCATAGCAATAGTATTTTGGGTGAATATCCATCTATTAAAAATTATGAAAAAAATACATGTGTACTAAATGGAATGTAACTGAAAATTATTAAATGAGATGGAAATGTAACATCATATTCAACTTCAGTTTAGTCTCTACAAATGAATAAAAGGCAAAAAAGTCCATACAAGCATTAGTGCATACTACACCACACACACACACACACACACACACACACACAAATATGTTTTTTAAAACTTTTTCATCAAAACTAACTACCAAGATACCTTAAGAGAATGTGAATATACTTCTAAGAGATGTTTTTGGAAATGTTTAACTTGCCCACTCAATACACAAATATTTAGTAATATGTAGACCAATATCAGTATAACAAAGAGAATCTGCAAATTACATAACATTAATAAATAAATATTATCATATTCTTATTAATAGTTAAATGCATCAGCATAAAATATTATTGTTATGTACATAGTGTAAATATAATATTGATAAATATAAATGACTTTTGTAAAGAGCATCTCTGTATCAAAACATAAAGTTGTCTGTGACATAGAGGCAACTTTATGTTTTGATACAGAGATGCTCTATTCCTCTGATCCACAGAGGAATAGCTATGGAAATCAGAGCTGTGGATCAGAAAAGAAACATAAGAATGTGGCTTATAATAAAACTTTAGTTTTTGAAAAATAAAAAGTGGCAGTTGGCTGCTACTGAGGAACACTAACACTTGCAACAAAATCTCTGTAATTATTTTCACATTTGGTAATAGCCACTTAGAAGTGAATATATACCATGTTTGTCTTTCTGCTTTTGGGATACTTCACTCAGGATGATCTTTTCTAGTTCCCACCATTTGTCTGCAAATTTCATGACTTCCTTGTTTTTAATTGCTAATTAGTGTTTCATTGTGTAAATGTACCATCATTTCTGTATCCATTCTTCAATTGAGGAACATCTAGTTTGTTTCCAGATTGTGGCTATTACAAATAAAGCTGCTATGAGGATAGTTGAACAAATGTCCTTGTTGAATAGTTGACAATCTTCAGGGTTTATGCCCAGGAGTGGACAGCTGGGTCTTGAGGGAGCACTATTACTAGTTTTCTGAGAAAGCACCAAATTGATTACCAAAGTGGTTGTAACAGTTTACATTCCCACCATCAATGGAGGAGGGTTCCTCTTTTTCCACAGCCTCCGAAGCATGTGTTGTCACTTGAGTTTTTGATCTTAGCCATTCTGATGGGTGTAAGGTGAAATCTCATGGTTGTTATGGTTTTCATTTCCCTGATGACTAAGGATGTTGAGGTAGACATATGTATTATTGTCATTTGATTTATATGTTTCTCTGCGAAGCCCTTCCTATCCTGGAACTCATTCTGGACCAGGTTTGCCTCAAACTCACAGAGATGCACCTGGCTCTGCTGGAACCCCAAGTTCTGTGTTCAAAGGCATGTGTAAGACAAGAACACTCACTGAATAGGAGTTAATGTTTTTACTGGACTTCCCACCAATCTCCCCAGGATCTGGGATTGTGCATGTTAAACTTTAGTACCTGCCTTTTTTATGTAGGTGCTGGTATTGAAACTCATTTACTCTTGTAACAAATACTTTATTTATCCAGTAATTTCATCACTTTTACCATACTCAATTATATTCTATTTAGTGTACACATTCATTTCATTTTCTAATCACCATTAATAAAATACTAAACATTTATATACTCTAGAGTCAGGATAAACATTTCCAAAAACGTTTGTCAGAGGTATTAATAAGCTCATTTATGATATTCAGGTAATTAAATTTGATAAATTTTTTTCACAAGACACTTTTTTTAATGTTTTGTGTAGTTGATGTGTACACATGGACTTGTAATTATTTCTTTGCAGTGTCCATAGTAGAACTGGGAATACATGATTTGGAGCTGATTTTCTGTAGTCCATGTAGCAAATTAGTGATCACTCTCATTCTCGTTACTGTAGCATCAGACTTGTGACAAAACACTGCAGTTTTTTTTTTAATATTAATCACAGGTTATTTACTTTGTATCCCAGTCTTAGCCCCCTCCATCATTCCCTCCAAATCCCACCTTCCCTCTTTCATCTCCTCCCTGTCCTTTTCCAAGTCCACTGCTAGGGGAGGTCCTCCTCTCCTTCCATCTGACCCTAGCTTATCAGGTCTCACCAGGACTGGCTGCAATGTCCTCCTCTGTGACCTAGCAAGGCTGTTCCTCCTTCGAGGGGCAGGGAAGGTCAAAGAACCAGGCATTGAGTTCATGTCAAAAATAGTACCTGTTCCCCTTACTAGGGAAACCACTTGGATGCTGATCTGCCACAGGCTACATACAAGCAGGGATTCTAGGTTATATACATACATGGTTCTTGGTTGGAGAAACAGTCTTATAGAGGACTCCCATGCCCTGATATATTGTGTCCTTGTGGAGCACATGTCCACTCATGGTCATACTAACTCCCCTTTTATCATATGATTCCCAGCACTCTACCAAAGGTTTGGTTATGAGTCTCAGCATCTGCTTTGATACACTGCTAGGTAGAGTCTTTCAGAGGCCCTCTGTGGTAGGCTCCTGTCCTGTTTCTTGTTTTCTCCTACATCCAATGTCGATCCCATTTCTCTTTCTTAGTGAGGATTGATCAACTTAGCCTGGGTCCTCTTTCTTGTTTTTCTTCCTTAGGTGCACATATTTTAGTATATTCATCCTAACTTACAGGACTATATAAGTGAGTATATACTATGTGTGTCTTTCTGCTCCTGGGATACCTCACTCAGGATGACCTTTTCTAGATCCCACCATGTGCCTGCAAATTTCATGATTTCCTTGTTTTTGATTGCTGAGTAGTATTCCATTGTGTAAAAGTACCACAATTTCTGTATCCATTCCTCCATTGAGGGACATCTGGTTTGTTTCCAGGTTTTGGCTATTACGAATAAGGCTGCTACAAACACGGTTGAGCAAATGTCCTTGTGTACTTGAGCATCTTTTGGATATATGCCTAGGAGTGGTATAGTTGGATCTTGAGGAAGCACTATTCCTAATTGTCTGAGAAAGCACCAGATTGATTTCCAAAGTGGTTGTACAAGTTTACATTTCTACCAGCAATGGAGGAAGGATCCCTTTTTCTGCAACCTCTCCAGCATGTGTTGTCCCTTGAGTTTTTCATCATTGCCATTCTGATGGGTGTAAGGTGAAATCTCAGGGTCATTTTGATTGCATCTCCCTGATGGCTAAGGAAAACGAGCATTTAAGTGTTTCTCTGCGATTCTGTATTCCACTACTGAGCATTCTCTCTTTAGCTCCTTACCCCATTTTTTAATTGGATTACTTGATTTGTTGCTTTTTAACTTCATTTCTTTATGTATTCTGGAATTAGCCCTCTGTCAGATAGAGGGATGTTGTAGATTCTTTCCCACTCTATAGGCTGTCGTTTTTCTCAGAAAACATGTATTTTGCTTTACAGAAGCTTTTCAGTTTCATGAGGTCCCATTTATTGATTGTTGATCTTAGAGACTGTGCTGTTGGTGTTCTGTTCAGGAAGTTGTCTCTTCTGCCAATGAGTTCTAGACTCTTCCCCACTTTTTCTTCTAACCTATTTAGTATATATGGTTTTATGTTGAGGTCTTTCATCCACTTGGACTTTAGTTTTGTGCAGGTGATACATATGGATCTATTTTTATTTTTCTGCATGTAAGCAAACAGTTGGACCAGCACCATTTATTGAAGATGGTTTTGGCTTCTTTGTCTAAAATCAAGTATTTATAGGTGTTTGGATTTATTTCTGGGTCTTCTATTCGGTTCCATTGATCTACTTTTCTGTTTCTATGCCAATAACATGCTGTTTTTATTACTATTGCTCTGTAGTACAGCTTGAGATCAGGGATGGAGATACCTCCAGATGATCTGTTGTTGTACAGGATCATTTTGGAAATTCTGGGGTTTTTGTTTTTCCATATGAAGTTGAGAATTTTTCTTTCAAAGTCTGTAATGAATTATATTGGTATTTTGGTGGAATTGCGTTGAGTCTGTATACTGTTTTCAGTAGTTTTGAGACAGTACAGCATGATTGATGTTAAACCTAAATAAAGAGGTCAAAATAAGGAATTTATTCTTTGGTATTTGAGTTACACTTACTTGAAATAAATGGGAAGTCCAATAATGTAAAACTAATAGTGAGAAAAATTTCCCTTTCTGCATACTCATATAATACCATTGAATATAAAAGCAAATTGTCAAATCAGCCCTATAAATACTCTAAATAAAAGGCATTATAGCTACTAATGTACTGTTTTACCCAGAATAGTGATCAGTAAATGTAATTCTATATTTAGCAGAAAAATTCTTCTATACACAGCACAGGAAAAATACATAAATATGGTAACTCTGATATATTTTGTTACAAGTCTCATGATGTTAAAAATTGAGCTTTTATTTGAATGTCCCAAACATGACTGACAAAAGAAGTGAATGAGAGCTGAAGGATGTTCCTATGGCCTTTAGAGGTACAGAAATCCTCAAGAGGCAATGACAGTGAAACGCTTGTGTAATTCTTCATCTCAGTGAAACATAGGTGGAGTTTAAGGGGATTTTTCTGATTTCTCTATGAACTGATGATGTAAAAAATAATTAACAATTGAAATAATCTAACAAAAATATTCCATCATAATTAAACCAATAAATGTGGGGTCATTAATCTTTAAAAAATTTCTGTGGGCAACAAATTCAGACGCAATTTCATGGTAACTTGAGTATTAACTTCATTACTGTTCATAGAAAATATGTGAAAAGTCTCAGTAAAATGTTTGTTTTGGATTCCTGAGCTATATTGCAGAGAATCTCCAGTGTTTAAAGGAATAAAAATATGTTCAGAAAAAAATAAAACTCAAAGAACCCACCGGCCTATCTAAATCAATCTTATAAAAAAGGTTTGGAAATTAATTGAATACTATTAAAATAATTATTGTACTATTATTATAATATTTGTTTTTAAATCAACATAATTAGATGTATACTTTCCAAAGATTATTATGTAAAAACATATTAAATTTATTATTAAAAATTGTATTACTTAAAAATAAATATTTCTTTGTTTATTTTTTTTTATTTTTTTATTTTTATCAGTTACATTTTATTACTTCTGTATCTCATCCATGCCCCAAACAATCATTCCCTCCCAGCCCCTCCCTCCCTCCCTCCCTCATCACCACTGTGCCCCTTTCCAAGTCCACTGATGGGGGGGACCTCCCCCCCATTCATCTGATCCTGTTTTATCAGGTATCTTCATTGAGTTCCTGTTAGAAATAGAATATTTCTAAACAGTACAATGCCTACATTAATTCAGGTAAGCATTTAATATATAAATAAAAATTCATTACTGAAGTCTGACTCTTACAGAATTTCATATAGTTGTGTCTTGATACTCAGTAGGAATAGTCTTCTGAAATCTGCTGTCATCATTTTCATGAAGATACTGGAGCTCCTGAAAAAAAAAAAAGGATATTTTAAATGAGGGCCTAATTGCTATATGTGCATTTATCTCAATCACAAGATTCTGGGTATTTTAATTCAATTTGGTGTTAATCATAATTTCTAATGAAATACATTTTTATAATAATTGACATTCTATATATTTTAAGACACAGTGAGTGAAAATATCACCATATATTTTAGCTTGTATACTACTATGAAGTTTAAATATATTTATTTATACTATCTAATGTAATATAAATCCCACATAAATACTGGGTTGAGAAAATTGCAGAAAGAAAAATATACATTCATTACATATCACTTTTTGTCAATCCTACCTCTTTCTCTGCTAAATGGCTTCATGTGTCCAGGGAAATGAAATTCACTAATATGTGCAGTTGACTGAACACTGAAAAATATTCCTTCTGTTTCTAAATTTTAAGCAATTTCTTAGCGATGTAATTCTTCCTAAATCCACTTCAATAACATTTTTATGAACTATTATTTAGTTTCCTTTCAAATGATTTTCAAAATTTCCCAGGTAATTTATACAATTTGTTCAAAGTTTTGGATATTAACAAGAATTAACAGTAAAGGACCACTCATTGAGATAGCCTGGAATCCCTGCACAGATGTAGCCCCTGGCAGCTCAGTGTCCAGGTGTGTACCCTAGTAAGGGGAACATGGACTGTCTCTGACATGAACTGATTGGTCTGCTCTTTGATCACCTTCCCCTGATGGGAGAGCAGTCTTACCAGGCCACAGGGCAGCCAGTCCTGATGAGATTTGATAAGCTAAGGTCAAATAGAAGAAAAGGAGGACCTCCCTATAAGTGGACTGGGGAAGGGATGTGGGAGGAGATGAGGGAGAAAGGTGAGGTTGGAAGGGGACTACAGCAGGGATACAAACTGAATAAAATATAATTAATAAAAAATATATATTAAAAAAAAAACAGTATGTAGGGAAACTTCTTTGGAAGGTACATAGATTCGGTCCAAAGAGTGTTCTGAACCAGTTCTGTATTCAAAGTAGAGAACAGCTATCTCTTTTTCCCTCTCATGTTGATTGCTGTGCTTTCTTGTTTTCGCCTACAAAGTGTATGTTCCAGAAAAGCCTCTTCTAAATCAAAGGCTGTCAGTTACACTGGAAGAAATCTCCTTTCCAGCTACAAGAGCTGACAGACTTTCACTACTCTCCTGTAATGTTGACTGACCAGCCACCAAATCTCCAGTTTGAAGCATGAGACAACAGATTGTTTGGAGTCTATTCACTTAGCAAATCAAAATGGCAGTGTCTGGGGTCCTCTGGGTACTACATTGAGTCTGTTGAACAATTAACCATATGAAGCCTGTTTCCATGCAGAGCCACATGTTCTTTTTACTTTATTTTACTTTATTTTATAGGCTCATTGAATTTATTCATTAAGGGTTAGTTATTTGGGCTTATTGTTTCCCTAAATTTAGCAATTTCTAGCCAGATTTTTGTATCATTTATTTAATTTGATTAGTCTCACTTTTATCCAAGACCTAAGCTATCTTTCTGAGACTCAAAACCCTAAGTACTCTTGCAGCTAAATTACCTGTCTAATGGTAAAAATTAACATGAGACCAAATATCTTCTGGATACCTCAGCATGTTTTGATACCTGGCACCATTGATTATCAATTGCTACTGGATATTAAGAATTAAATATTAAGTAAATTTGAATTTACTTTTGTTTTCTTCCCTGGTTAATTTAACTCCAGTTAAATTCCTCTAGCCAACTAGCATTAGATTTCTTATAGTCAACATAACTGTCATCAACAAGCAGTTTTTCTACACTATATACAATTAATTAACATTATATTGATATTTAATTAATTCTTACTAAATAGTCTGTTTTAAAACACTGTGTCTGAAAAGCAGGACAATACTCTCCATGCAGCGAACAGGAGACTGAACTCTGGGCCCTAAAACTACAGCGATCTTGTTTCCCAGGTGAGGGGAGGCTCCCACAGCATGGCAATCCGTCAGGTCCACTCTCGGCTGCCCAGCCAGAACCCAGAAGAGGCGGGCATTGGGTCTCCAGGCTGGAGCCTCACACCTGTGTGTCCCAATCACTTTCCCAGGCTGATTGGTGGGCACAAGGGCACCAGAGACTGGGAGTCCCAGTCGCAAGAAAACCCCACGGGGAAGGAAAGTTACAAGAATGATCACAGGTCACCCAGTCTTTCCCGGGAAGGTCTCATTGACCACGGGTACCCACCGCCATCACAACTGAGTTCCTGCCGTGCAGGGAGAACAGCTGCGAGCCCAGCTCAAAATCCCTACTCCCTCTTGGGAGGAGGCAGGAGGCGTCCAGCAGAGTCTGCCACAGACCACTTTGTCTGTACCCCAACCCGAGATCGGGGCTGAGAAAACCCAATTCTTTCGGGCACTCCCCCAAATGCCGCCATAACCCTGCCACAGAGCAAAAGGATGAAGAGGCACACAGCGGCTTCACAGTGCCAGGACCTCAGTGCTGCAGGCTGTTCCTAGCAAACAAACTTAAGCTGGGGATCTGGGACTGTGGTCATTCAACACGTCCTTAGACTCTCCTAGGTCCAGCACAATAAGGTCTAGCACCAATTTCTAACACCGGTGGCCCCCCACCCCTGGCAGAGAAACCCCAGCTCAGGATCTGGACTGAGAAGTCCCAACCCCTTCTGTCACTCCCCTTAGAGCACCTCCATAAGCTCGTCTTAGCGGAGGGGAAGGTCAGAGGGGAAGGACAGAGAGGCAGCCTGCCACAGGACACAGCACCCATTCTCCAGCTCACCCAGCGGCCCCTGGCAGAGACACCCAAGCTCTGGATCTGAGGACACTCAACCCTACTGGTACTCTCTCGGGATCAGCAAACATAGGTTCTACCATCAGGCTGCTTCTGGCAGAGAGATCTGGGTCCGGGATCTGGGATTGAGAAACTCAACCTAACTCTTTCCCACGCCAACCCGGGACCAGTCAACATAAACCCTCCTGGCAGAGGGAAAGGATAAAGTGGCAGCACACAGGAAAGGTGGACACTGAGTCCTTCGGCCACAGCTTCACAGAGCTGACTGTTAACCTACCCGTGCACTCTCCGCAGCAGGACCAAATTAGAGAGTAGTGAGCAAGGGGAACCCCTGTGCATTCCAACTGGTCCTGCAAGAGAGTGAGTGAGCCTTCTAGGGAGAGTTTGCCCCAGACCCCAGGCCTCTCCACTGAAGCAACCAGATGAGAATCCTTCCACCCACACCCGTAGTGTGGGCATCATAGGGATTCTTGGGATAGCGTCCCCAACATTGAAGCCTCTGCCTTGTGGGTCCATCAGTAATCCAGGCAAACAATCCTTGGATCTTAGACAGAACTGCATAATAGTGGCCTTCAGGCCACTGCAATAGTCAGAGAGTCAGCGCATGCACACTGCGCCCACTAAAAGCGCATGCAAATAGTGCCAGCGTCACATTCCTTACTTAGGCAAAACTGAAACCACAGTGCACACTCCCAAACCAGTGAACCTGTCTCATGTACCTGAAAAAACAGTCCAGAAAACAGAAGGACACAAGCATAGCACAAACTACAAAATCGAGGAACAAACAGTGAGGGTTATAAACAACCAGGTGGCTAGAGGCAGACATAAGAACACACCCAACAAAAATTAGGACATAATGACCCCACCAGTAACCCCACAAACCAATGGACACTTCAATTTACAAGATATACAAGAAAACGACTTCAAAAATATGTTTCTCCAGCTATTAGAGGCCCATAAAGATAAAATGAACACAGCCCTCAGAGAAATAGCCAAAGAAATCGAGACAAAGAGGAAACAAATAGAGCTCTCAGAGAAATGACCATGAAAATTGAAGCAAACAAAGAAGAAATGAACAAAGCTCTCAAAGAAATGTCCACACAAATGAAGGCAAAGAAAGAAGAAATAAACAAAGCTCTCATAGAAATACAGGTAATTATAGCCAAAGAAGTGGAGGCACAATTAATGAAACATAGAGAAGAAAAGGACAAAAAAATAGAAGCTGTCATTGAAAAGCAGGACTCCACATTCAAACAGAAGAAGGAAATGGTGCAAGAAATGAAAACAGAATTAGAATCAATAAAGAAAACACAAATAGAGAAAAACCAGGAGCTGGAGAACATAGAGAAAAGATCAGGAACCACAAAGGTAAGCATCACCAACAGAATACAAGATATGGAAGAAAGAATCTCAGGAGCTGAAGATACACTTGTGGAAATTGACACGTCTCTCAAAGAAAAAATAAAATCAGAAAAGTTCCAAACACAAAACATTCAAGAAATCAAGGACACCATGAAAAGACAAAATGTAAGAATAATAGGAGTAGAAGAAAAAGAAGACATAAGGCTCAAAGGTCCAGAAAATATTTTCAAGAAAATTTTAGAAGAAAACTTTCCCAAAATAATGAAGGAGATGTCCATAAACATAAAAGAGGCCTACAGAGCACCAAGTAGACTAGACCAGAAAAGAAATTCTTCATGTCACATCATAGTCAAAACACTGAACCTACAGAACAAAGAAAAAATTCTAAAAGCAGCAAGGGAAAAGGCCAAGTAAGGTATGAAGGTACACCTATCAGAATCATAAGATTTCTCAACAGAAATTATGAAAGCCAGAAGGGCCTGGAGACAAATTATACAGTCCTTAAGGGACCACAGATTCCACGCAGACTACTATACCCAGCAAAACTTTCAATCAACATAGACGGAGAATTCAAAATATTCCATGAAAAAAACAAATTTAAACAATATCTACATAGTAACCCAGCTCTACAGAAGTTACTAGAAGAAAAACTCCAAACCAAAGAAAACAACTACATCTAAGGAAACAGAGGAAATAGATAACTACACAACAACAAAAACAACAACAACAACAACAAAAAGAATACAAACAATGAAACTCAGTGACACCACCAACCCCACATCTAAAGTAAGCAACAATTGTTGGTCACTAGTTTCTATCAACATCAACGGACTCAACTTCCCAATAAAAAGACACAGACTAACAGAATGGTTGTGGAAAAAGGATCCAACATTCTGTTGCATCCAAGAAACACACCTACCCAACAAAGATAAACACTACCTCAGAGTAAAGGGTTGAAAATATGTTTTTCAAGCAAATGGTTCCAGAAAACAAGCTGGAGTAGCCATTGTAATATCTAATAAAATAGACTTTCAACCCAAGTTAATCAAAAAAGATAAGGAGGGCCACTATATTCTCATCAAAGGAAAAATCCACCAAGAGGAAATCACAATTTTGAATATGTATGCCCAAATACAAGAGCACCTACATACGTAAATGAAACAATATTAAAGCTTAAATCACTCATTGATCCTAATACCTTAATAGTGGGAGACTTCAACACTCTACTCTCACCAAGGGACAGATCAACTATCAGATCAGAAATAAAAACATTTACAGAGTCCCTAAATCAAATGGACCTAATAGACATCTACAGATCTTTTCATCCAAACTCAAACGAGTATACCTTCTTTTCAGCACAGCATGGAACCTTCTCCAAAATAGACCTTGTAGTTGGTCATAAAGCAAGCCTCAACAGATACAAAAAGATTGAAATAATCCCTTGTATTCTATCTGACCACTATGGACTAAAGCTGGACCTCAACAACAACAGAAATAACAAAAAGCCTACACGCACATGGAAACTGATCAACTTGTTACTCAATGACAGCTGGGTTAAGGAAGAAATAAAGAAAGAAATGAAAGACTTCCTAGAATCCAATGAAAATGAAGGCACAACATACCCAAATTTATGGGACACATTGAAAGCAGTGCTCAGAGGAAAATTTATAGCACTAAGTGCCTGCAAGAAGAAATTGGAAACATCACATACAAACAACTTAATGGCCCAACTGAAAACCCTAGAAAAAAAAGAAGCAGATATACCCAAGAGGAGCAGATGACTGGAAATAATCAAACTCAGGGCTGAAATCAATCAATTAGAAACAAATAAAACTATTTAAAGAATCAATGAAACTAAAAGCTGTTTTTTTGAGAAAATCAACAAGATAGACAAACCTTTAGACAAACTAGCTAAAAAGCAGAGAAAATCTATCCAAATCAGCAAAATCAGAAATAAAAAGCACGACATAAATACAGACACTGAGGAAATTCAAACAATCATTAGGTCATACTACAAAAGCCTATATGCCACAAAATTTGAAAACCTATATGAAATGGACAATTTTCTTGATAGATTCCATCTTCCAACATTAAGTCAAGATCAGGTAGAAAATTCTATAGCCCTATATTCCCCATGGAAATTGAAGTGGTCATTCACAGTCTCCCCTCCAAAAAAAGCCCTGGGCCAGATGTTTTCAGCACGGAATTCTACCAGACATTCAAAGAAGTGCTAACACCTATTCTCCTCAATCTATTCCACAAAATGGAAACAGAAGGTACATTACCAAACTCATTCTATGAAGCAACTGTCACCCTGATACCTAAACCACACAAAGACCCAACAAAAAAAGAAAACTTCAGATCTATCTCTCTTATGAACATTGACGCAAAAATACTCAATAAAATACTTGCAAACCGAATCCAAGAACACATCAAAGATATCATCCACCATGACCAAGTAGGCTTCATCCCAGACATGCAAGGGTGGTTCAATATATGGAAGTCAATCAATGTAATCTACCACATAAACAAACTGAAGGAGAAAAACCACATGATCATTTCCTTAGATGCTGAAAAAGCATTTGACAAAGTTCAACACCCATTCATGTTTACAGTCTTGGAGAGATCAGGGATACCATGCACATATCTAAACATAGTAAAGACAATATACAGCAAGCCTATAGCCAACATCAAATTCAATGGAAAAAACTTAAATCAATCCCACGGAAATCAGGGACAAGACAAGGTTGTGCACTCTCTCCATACCTCTTCAACATAGTACTTGAAATCCTAGCCAGAGCAATAAGAAAACTAAAGAAGATCAAGTGGATACAAATAGGAAAGGAAGAGGTCAAAGAGTCACTACTTGCAGATGATAAGATTGTATATATGAGTGAGCACAAAAATTCAACCAGAGAACTCCTCCAGCTTATGAACACCTTCAGCAAAGTGGCAGGATACAAAATCAACTAAAAAAAAATCAGAAGCCCTCCTGTATACCAAAGGAAAAAGGGCTGAGATAGAAATTAGGAAAAACAACAATAGCCACTAATAACATAAAGTACCTTGGGGTGACACTAACCAAGCAAGTAAAAGACCTGTTTGAGAGAAACTTCAAGTCTCTGAAGAAAGAAATTGAAGAAGATATCAGAAGATGGAAAGATCTGCCATGTTCATGGATTGGTAGAATTAACATTGTGAAAATGGCCATCCTGCCAAAAGCAATCTACAGATTCAATGCAATTCTCATCAAAATACCAATTAAATTCTTTACAGACCTTGAAAAAAAGATTCTCAGCTTCATATGGAGAAACAAAAAACCCAGAATCTCCAAAACAATTCTGTACAACAACAGATCATCTGGAGGGATTTCCATCCCTGATCTCAAGCTGTACTACAGAGCAATAGTAATAAAATCTGCATGGTATTGGCATAAAAACAGAAAGGAGGATCAATGGAACCGCATAGAAGACCCAGAAATAAACCCACATACCTATGAATAATTGATTTTTGACAAAGAAGCCAAAAACATTCAATGTAAAAAAGACAGCAAATGGTGCTGGTCCTACTGGATGTCTACATGCAGAAAAAGAAAATAGATCCATATTTTTCACCCTGCACAAAACTAAACTCCAAGTGGATCAAAAACTGCAACATAAAACCAGATACTCTAAATCTGTTAGAAGAAAAATTGGGGAACAGCCTAGAACTCATTGGCACAGGAGACAACTTCCTGAACAGAACACCTACAACATAGGCTCTAAGAGTAACAATCAATAAATGGGAACTCATGAAACTGAAAACCTTCTGTAAAGCAAAGGACATGGTCATCAAAACAAAACGACTGCCTATAGATTGGGAAAGAATTTTCACTAACCCTTTATCTGACAGAGGACTAATATCCAGTATATACAAAAAACTAAAGTAGCTGAAAAGCAGCAAACCAAGTAATCCAATGAAAAAATAAGGCACAGAGCTAAACAGAGAATTCTCGACAGAGGAATATCAAATGGCAGAAAAACACTTAAAGAAATGCTCAACCTCATTAGCCATCAGGGAAATGCAAATCAAAATGACCCTGAGATTTCACACCCATCAGAGTGGCCAAGATGAAAAACTCAAGTGACAACACATGCTGGAGAGGTTGTGGAGTAAGTGGAACCCTCCTCCACTGCTGGTGGGAATGTAAACTGGCACAACCACTCTGGAAATCTATCTAGCGCTTTCTCAGACAAATAGGAATAGTGCTTCCTTAAGACACAGCTATACCACTGCTAGGTATATCCCGAAAATTTGCTCAAGTACACAAACGGGATACTTGACCAACCATGTTTATAACAGCTTTATTTGTAATAGCCAGAACCTGGAAACAACCCAGATGTCCATCAACGGAGGAATGGATATAGAAATTGTGTTATTTTTACACAATGGAATACTACTCAGCAATCAAAAAGGAGGAAATCATGAAATTTGCAGGCAAATGGTGGGATCTAGAAAACATCATTCTGAGTGAAATATCCCAGAAGGAGAAGGGCATACACGGTATATACTCACTTATATAGTCCTATAAGATATGATAAACATAATGAAATCTATACACCTAAAAAAGATAATCAAGAGATTGGACATGGGGTAAGAAGATCAATCCTCGTTTAGAAAGACAGATGGGATGTGCATAACCTATGACAGGAGTCTACTGAGGGCATCTGAATGACTCTAACTAGCAGTGTTTTCAAAGCAGGTATAAAGACTCATAACCAAACCTTCGGCAGAGTACAGGGAATCATATGAAAGAAGGGGAGTTAGTACAATGGGGAAAGGATAGGAGTTCCACAAGGACCAAATATATCTGGGCACAGGGTCTTTTCTGAGACTGACAATCAACCAAGGGCCATGTATGGATATAACCTAGAACCTGTGCTTGGATGTAGCCTGTGGTAGCTCAGTAACCAATGGCTTTCCCATAAGGGGAACAGGGACTATTTCTAACAGGAACTCAATGGCTGGCTCTTTGACCTCCCTACCCACCAAGGGAGGAGCAGTCCTGTTAGGGCACAGAGGAGGGCTTTTCAGCCAGTCCTGAAGATACCTGATAAAACAGGTCCTCCCCATCAGTGAACTTAGAAAGTGGCATGGTGGAGATGAGGGAGGCAGGGTGGTATTGGGAGGGAATGAGGGAGCGGAATACAACTGGGATACAGAGTTAATGAAATGTAACTGATAAGAAAAAAAATAAAATTAAAAAATGTTTTAATCTCTTCAAGTTTATATGAATAAAATATTTCTAGATACAATGGCATCTCCCACGACAGTTGTTGGTTGTACAGAGAGAGGCTGCTGACAGAGGTAAAGTTAGAATGAGCCAGAGAATTAGAAGGAGTCTGAAGATTAGAACAGAAGCCTAGAGTTACTTTGAGGCCAAGCAGAACAAGAAAGTCATAAACTGAGAGAAACCAGAGTTAACAATCAAGGCCTCATCAGCCCAAGCCATGTATTTGTAAGACTTGGGTAAGGTTTACAAATCGCATGCTTTTATCTGAGGAATTAAAAGTTACTTTTACAATAATCAAATTATTCTTATTTTCAGAGATTTTATTTTTAGATAGTTATCCCATGATTTGTATGATTGTGTCCATACAAAAAAAAAGAAGCAAAGAAAGAAAGGAAGGTATGAAAGAAAAAGAAAGAAGAAAGAAAGAAAGAAAGAAAGAAAGAAAGAAAGAAAGAAAGAAAGAAAGAAAGAAAGAAAGAAATGAAACTGACCTTACAAATAATCCTCCTGTATTCTTTACTCTATGGAAAGAAATAGATATAAATAAGGTTAGATGAATAAATAACGTTTTTTTTTACTGGATTAATTAGTAACAGTATGAAAATGAGTCTCTATTTAAGACAGTTTCCAGAAACATACAATTAAGGGTTGATGAAACAAGCAAATTTTGATCAGAATAAATATACTTTTTGAATGTAAAATACTGTAATTGAATTATTCAGTAAACATATTCTAGTTTGTACCAGGAACACTGAAGGAACAAAACTTATTATAATCTATAATTTACTCAATAGTTGAAGGCAACCAACCAACAAATATACATATTTTTAATTTATGTGTTTAGTTGATGCTTACCGATATTTGGATAAAATTTCATTTGGAATGAAAAGAAACCAATAACAAAGCCATTAATTGGATAACTACTAATTACTGTGAGCAATGAAAATTACATTGATGCATCTAACTTTGTAAGATTTGTGACATCAAATTATCGTAAATAGCATATGTAAATGTGAGATTTCCTAAGAAGTCACTTTCCAACTGCACAAAGTTTTTTAAACAATCTTTGTCTGCTAATTATCTAATTAACTGGGAAAGACAGTCCAATTATAATCTTGAAGTTCACCGTGGATATATAATTATTTTTGTAATCATTAACTTGGCTTAATCACCTTTAACACTAGTCTTATAAGTCCTCAACTAATTAGTTTTACCAGCTAATTACTGAATATAGAAAATTTTGATTTTCATTACGATCTAATAAGATCTATTATCTTCTGGGTAGGAATGCGAGGGCATTGTGTACATGACACCAAATAAGGCTCACTAAAGGTCAACTTTTGTGAAACTCAGAATTTCTAGAATACAATTGATGTATAGAGAAACAGTTTCATGCACATAAAATCCTCTTCCATTCATTCTTCAGTAGAATATTTGGATGTTGTTTGTATATAAGCATACCTTTCATACGAAATACTTTTAATAGTCAGTTTTACATTTTCTAAAAGAGATGTTTCTTTCAAAAAGCTTTATGGGGTAAGAGGATCAATCCTCGTTTAGAAAGACAGATGGGATGTGCATTGAATGCATGACAGGGGTCTACTGAGCGCATCTGAAAGCCCCTAACTAGCAGTGTTTTCAAAGCAAAGACTCATGACCAGGCCTTTGGCAGAGTACAGGGAATCATAAGAAAGAAGGGGAGTTAGTCTGATGGGGAAAGGATAGGAGCTCCACAAAGACCAAATATATCTGGGCACAGGGTCTTTTCTGAAACTGACATTCAACCAAGGACCATGTATGGATATAACCTAGAACCTCCGCTCAGATGTAGCCTGTGGTAGCTCAGTAACCAATTGGTTTCCCAAAGTGAAGGGAACAAGGACTATTTCTAACAGGAACTCAATGAAGATACCTGATAAAACAGGATCAGATGAATGGGGGGAGGTCCCCCCCCTATCAGTGGACTTGGAAAGGGGCACAGTGGTGATGAGTGAGGGAGGGAGGGACTGGGAGGGAACGAGGGTTCGGGGCACGGCTGGGATACAGAATTAATAAAATGTAACTGATAAAAATAAAAAAATAAAAATAAAAATAAATTATTTCTTTAAAAAAAAAAGCTTTATCAATATACATTATAAAATTGGGAAAAAGGAACCTTATATGAAAGTAACTTGATATTTTAATTTGAAATTTTATTTTGTTTGTTAGAAAATTATTATCCTTTATTTTTTATTTTAATATCAATGCAGAATGCTTCAGCGCAAATATCCAGACACTACATTCGCTCTGTGATGTGATACTTTTAAAAGTCAGATGCTCAAAGTCATTCACTTTGGCAAATTAGTTACATTATAAATTCTAGAACTGAGTTCAGTGGATATTTGTTCCCTTTAGATCATTATTTGGATGTAATACACAGATTTGGTCCCCAAAGATGAAACAAAATATTTACATATTTATGAAAATAAGTAGTCAAATATATTTGAAATTATTCAAATGAATACCCAATGGCAAATACACTATAATTTATATTTATAACTCTAGAAATATTGCCATCTGTCATGCAAACAGCAAGAGACTAGTCTGAAATATTTGTGCTTCATTTTTATTAAATTTTATTGCTTATAAATTATATATTTCATATACATTTTAAAAACAATTAGAAATTTTAAAATATGCTCTTTGTCTTCATTCTGTTTACCTAAACCATTAACAGTGCTGAGAAAATATTTTAAAATAATCAATACATTTACTACAGTCAAACAATATGAAGTCAGAACAATTAAAAATAAACACTGGAAATATTCTTATAGCAACTATGATACATCTACCTTCAATGAGAATTCAAGATAAAATACTCAAAAAGTATTTAAAAGTTTGCTCAATATCAAGTGCCCTGATTTTACAATCTATGAGAGCTTAAAATTTGGGAATCTTGCCAGGTGTGGTAGTGAATGCCTGCAAACCCACCATTCAGGGAGGCAGAAGCAGATGCATTTCTGTGAGTTCAAGGGTAGTGTGCTCTATAAAGGGAGTCCAGGACTTCCAAGGCTATATAGAGAAAGCCTATATCTAAAAACAAAGAAACACACAAAAATTAAATCTCGTGAGTTTGAGATATTTTATCATAACAAAAATATAGGTGACACATAATAAACTCTTAGTAAAAGAAAACAGTCACTGATTTCTGGATATCTAACAGACTAAATGTCCAAAAAAAAAAAAAGACTAAATATTTAAGTTAAAATATCATCAGGATGCCAGACTTGGTGATGCACCTGTGATCCAAGCAATAAGGGAGTCAAAGGAAGGCATATCTCTGTGTGTTCGAGGCCAGCCTGATCTACAAGTGAGCCCAGAACAGCCAAGGTTACACAGAGAAACCCTATCTCGAAAAACAAACACACAAAAATATAAACAGGAACATGAATTAATCCAAGTACACAAAACTTTATGTAATTCATACTAATATGTTACATATGGTCATTTTTCTATTCTAAATAAGTTTTATTTTAACACAGAAAAAATTAACATTTTGAAAGATACCAAAAATAGCTACCTATGTACGTATTACAGAGTTACTCTTTAGTAGTTGTTATAGTGACAGATTATTGGTGGTAAATACATAACAATTTAAATACACAATACATTCTCTTGTAAAAATCACATGACATGGTACACGATAAGACTACAAATATAGCATTGCCTTGCCTTGGCAATGCGTTATGATAAAAATATCTTACATTCTGAAAGACAAGTATTTTGCTGGACCTCACAGCCAAAGGAAATAATCTATGTTGCTATTACTACTATCCTATTGTGCACTCACCTTGTTTTTTTTTTAAATTATAAATTGTCTTTAAGAAAGCAGTGTAACATAGAACCTTACTTTCCCTGGATTTCTCATGTAATCAATTTTTATAACCTAAGCAAAGCTTAGGTTATAAAGATGTACAGCTGTAATCCCAAATTATGCACTTTTTCATGCCCTGACTTACGAGTAATACAAGTTTGTGATAATCATCCTCTGGTAAAGGGAACTATAGAATGAGAGGAATCTTACAAAATTAATATTCACCCTATATGTTGAACACAATAAATCAGTATCACTTGATAAAAAAAAATGTGTTTGTAGTACAGCTTGCTCTCTAGGTCAGTTGGAATTAGTGATTAAATCTCTTATAAAACTGTTAAATTTTTATATAAATTGTCCCTGTCTTTCTCACATTCTGTTTTCTGTTCTGGACAATAAAAAAAATGGACACTCCTGTGCTCAGGACAGACACAGTCACAAATTCACAATGCAGAACTCAGGCAGGTACAGATTTATACTTATGCAAGAGGACAGAAGACAGGGAGATCAAAGTAAAGAATTCAAATCTAGTTACACCCTTGGTTAAATGAAAACGGGGAAAGTACTTTGATTTCTCTCCTTATTTTATCATTGACATATTATTTGTGATTAAAAATTTATTATTTGTGTGCCCAAACTGAATACAAACAAGGCTACCATTCTCCTGCCAACTTGAAAGGATCTCTTTGGAGATAACCTCTGGGGATGTGTATGAAAATATTCTAGATTAGGTTAACATAGGTAAGAAGACACACCCCAATTGACAGACTGAATAAAATGGAACAAGAAAAGTGGAGTACAGGAATGTTTTGTTCTTTACTTCTTTACTGAGCATTCAGTGTGACAGGCTGCCATTTCCCCCTTCTGAAGAGAGACACTACCATGCATGGATCTACGAACTGTACAATAAATGAACACTTTATCCATTGTGTTGTTTCTGTCAGATATTTTACAACAACAACAAAAACAAAACTAATAACATTTTATTCAATAGATACTTAAGTGCATATTCATTTTACAATATTTATTCTGTACTTTTAATATCTCAGTTTAACTCAAGAATAATGTTACAAATAAATTTCTGTGGTTTCAGAATATCAAGTTGAATAGTTGTTATACAATCAGTTTTTTTTTATTTGTAGTTCATGTTATTATTATTGGTGTTTTCTTTACCATGAAAACTATATCACTAAATATTCTTATAACTTGCTTATATTAATAAGTTCGTCTTTATGGATGGCTGCACCCAAAGGTGCAATAGATTGTTCTGGCTCTTCTTCATCTCTTTTTCTGCAAATTTTGGGTTGTTTATTAATCTTACTTCTTGCCGTTTGGCATAAGGAAGTGTTTTAGTTACTTTATCATTTCCTAAATTTGTATGTTTTTAAATATGTAATTCAAATTGATCTCAATGAAGAGTCTGAATTTGGGCTAAGGCTAGAGCTCAGTTGGTAGAGTGTATAACTTTCTTTTCTTTCTTTCTTTCTTTCTTTCTTTCTTTCTTTCTTTCTTTCTTTCTTTCTTTCTTTCTTTCTT
>REGO01000276.1:1325830-1366731 GCA_010120015.1 Rhombomys opimus | reverse complement strand
TTCTTTCTTTCTTTCTTTCTTTCTTTCTTTCTTTCTTTCTTTCTTCTTTCTTTCTTTCTTTCTTTCTTTCTTTCTTTCTTTCTTTCTTTCTTTCTGAGAAAGTTACTTTGTATAGTCTTGGCTGTCCTCATCCCATTTTGTAGACCAGGCTGGCCTCGAACTTACAGAAGTCTGCCTGCCTCTGCTTCCCTTCAAGTGCTGGGATTACAAGAATGTAAGACTGTGCCAGGTGTATTTGTTTCTTCGATGAGGCCATGGGTTTGATCCAGGGAAATGGAGAGGAATTTCTTTTACTACATCTGTTTCTGAATTCAAAGTTTTACCTCCCTAATAAATTATAATTCAGTCCACACAATGCTCAAATTCTACTCAGCCATTAAAAACAAGAAATTATGAAATTGGTAGGTAAATGGATGGAATTAGAAAAGATCAACCCGAGTGAGGTAACACAGAAGCAGATATATACTCATTTATAAGTGGATATCAGCCATATTATGTAGGATAGACATACTAAAACTTACAGACCTAAAGAAGCTAAACAACAAAGACGACTCTAGAGAAGATGAGAAGATGCTTAATTTTCATTCAGAATGGAAAACAAGATAGATATTGGAAGCAATAGAAGAGAGGAAACGGGACAAGAACTTACCACAGAAGTACATTCAAAGACTCCACTCTTCAGGGCATCGAAGCAGATACAGAGACTCACACCTAAACTTTGGACAGAATCCAAGGCGTCTTATAAAAGAAGGAGGAACATAAAAAGACCCAAAAGAGACAATAGCCACACAGAGACAAACAAAGCCAAAAACAGCATGGCCTGGGGGTTGAGGGACTGCAGTGACTGATGCATCAACCAAAGACCTTGCATAGAGAGGACCTAGACTCCCTGCTCAGATGTAGCTCTTAGACAGCTCAGTCTCCATGAGGGTCCTTAATAAGGGAGAAAAGGCAGTCTCTGACATGTGCTTGGTTACCTGCTCCTTAATCACTTCTCCCTGGTGGGGCAATATAGCCAACACACAGAGGAAGAGGATCCAGGCAGTCCTGATGGGAACTGATAAACTAGAGTCAGACATTGGGGAAGAGGAATTCCCATACCAGTGGTCTAGAGAAAAGGGATATGTGAGCAAGAGGGAGGGAGGGGAAACAATATGGACATGAAGGAGAGTGCTACAATGGGGATACAAAGTGAATAAATTGTTAAATAATAATAATGATGATGTTGAGAAAAAAAATGTTCAACATTATTAGGCATCAGGGAACTGCAAAATCAAAATGGCTCTGATATTCCATCTTACACCTATTAGAATGGCTAAGATAAAAAACTCATGACAGCACATGCTGGCAAGGTTGTGGAGAAAAGCGATCACTCCTCCATTGGTAAGTGGAAATCAATCTGGCACTTTCTCAGAAAGTTGGAAACAGCTCTATCTCAAGACCCAGGCCCTCTGCTCAGATGTAGTCCATAGGAAGCTTAGTTTCAAGGTAGATCACTTGGTAAAGGGACCAGGAACTATCTCTGATAATGGACTCTATTGCTTCTCATTGATTCCTTTCCAAGGCAAGGCAGCCTTGCCAGGCAAAAGAGGAAGAGGATGTTGGCAATCTTGATTGTCTGTGGTCTTTTCTTTGTACTAAGGACTGAGGGAGAAAGAGAGAGCACAGGTGGGACCAGGAGGAGGCAAAAGGAAGGGGCTACTGTCAGAATGCAAAATGAATACATTAATTTTAAAATTAACATTTAAAAAAAGACACAGCTATACCACTCCTGGGCATTTACCCAAAAAATTCCCCACCATACTGTTGGCAAATATTGTCCATTATAACTTTATATACCTAGGTCTTTAAGTTTTCTCCATTATTGATATAAAGCTAAATGTAAGTTGTATATAAAAATAGCAGAACACAACAGCAATGCATTGATTTTTACAGTAGTTAAAAACATTCAAAGGCAATTCTTAGAAATTTTGTGCTAATATATTTACCTTCTGTATGAATCATAGGACTCCTAATTGACATTTCGTCTGATTATATGAACTTGCGCTTTCGTTTAATGCAGTGATTGTTCAAAGTTATGAAATGTCAAATATGTGCGAGGAAATATAACAAATGTACTTTCTGTATAGAGTGGGCTTAAAAAGTAAAACTATTACAAGGTTAAGATAACAGTAACTGCAAGAGAAACGTACCTCAACCAGAATATCAGTAAGTCTTTTAACAAACCTGTGCTATAAGGTAACATTTCATCAAAGAAAGAAATCGAATAGAGGCATATAATTATTTAATAATCAATTAATGTGGAGCAGCTCTTTAAAAGGAAATGAAACAATGAATTCTGAATCTCTAATGTAATAAATGCAACTCAAGTAATTCCTGGTGCTCATTACATTTTTCTCCACATTTGCAAATTCTTATAACTGATTTCAATTAAATTATCCTTTTAAACTTTTATTTTCATTTAGTGTTAATTAATATACTCAGCATGCTCTAATCTATTTCAAATGTAGACATTCTCAAAATCTATTTTATTGATAACATGCATACATCTTGTTGTAATAAGTTTTCTACTTCATAAATATGAAAGCAAATTTATATTATATATTATGAGTCGATATAGGATAAAAAGCAAGGACATTTTTGGAAACCAAAAAGTAGAAAAATATGAAGTAAAAAGACCGTTAGGTTTTATTGTTTTGTTGTTTTATCCAAGAAAATGTAGCAGTTGGGAGATACATAAATATAAGGATGCCATTCACCTGGTGAGTCAGGATTGATGAAAACAGGACTTGAATATGCTGAAAAAACTTATTGAAGTCCTTCCCACTGGAATATAATAGACTTATATATAAGAAACAGCAAAAAATAAAAAGAATCAAGATGTTATCTATGAACAATAATTTTAAATATTTAATTTTATATAAATTTGTTTGTAGTGTATGAAAATTCATTATTAAACCATTACAATATATTATTATTTGATGACACCCTTTACTTAATAAAGCAAGGAAAGTACTATAAAAAGATAGATACAGATATTTCACTTGTAGAGAATAAGAACAAAAATAAAGTAATTGAATAATTAGCAGCATGAACCTAATTATATTCTAAAATTCCATCAAAAACATTTGTGTTTCAGGTAAGTTTTCTGCTTAGCTACATAATAAAAAATAATTAGTATCTTCTGTATAATCAAATGCATGTACTAGAGCTGGGATGATAGAAAGTATGCTTTTCTCTAAGTGTTTCTGTGCCATTCAATAATCTTCTATTGAGAATTCTGTACCCCAGTTTAGCTCTGTACCCCAGTTTTTAATTGGTTTACTTGATTTGTTGCTTTTTAACTTCTTGAGTTCTTTACATATTCTGGATATTAGCCTTCTGTCAGATATAAGGTTGATGAAGATCAATAAATGGGACTTCATGAAACTGTCCATGAATCTGCAGATTTAATTCAGGGTGTTCCATTTGATTCCATTGATCCACCTGTCAGGTTCTATGCCAGTTCCATGCAGTTTTTACTAATGTTGCTCCATAGTGTACAGCTTGAGATCAGGGATGGAGATGTCTCCAAATGATCTTTTATTGTAGAGGATTGTTTTAGAGATTCTGGGTTTCTTGTTATTCCATATGAAGTTAAGAATTTTTCTTTCAAGGTCTGTAAATAATTGTGTTGGTAATTTGATGGGAATTGCATTCAATCTGTAGATTGCTTTTGGTAAGATGGCCATTTTAACTATATTAATCTTGCCAAGCATGAGCATGGGAGATCTTTCCTACATTCTGATAAGTTCTTTTTTTCTTTCTTCAGAGGCTGGAAATTTTTTTTCATAGGAGTCTTTGACTTGCTTGGTTACAGTCACACCAAGGTACTTTATGTCTTTTGTGGCTATTGTAAAGGGTGTTGTTTTCCTAATTTCTTCTCAGCCACTTTGTCTTTTGTATACAGGTGACCTGATTTTTTTTTTTTGAGTTAATTTTGTATCCAGCCACTTTCCTGAATGCAATTATCATCTGTAGGAGTTCCCTCAGGGAAATACAAATCAAAACGAGCCTGCAATTTCACCTTACACCCATAAGAATGGCTAAGATCGAAATCTCAAGAAACAACACATGCTGGAGAGGATGTGGAGAAAGGGGAACCCTTTTCCATTGCTGTGGTGGGAATGTAAACTTGTATAACCACATTAGAAATCAGTCTGGTGCTTTCTCAGACAATTACCCCCTACCCAGCAGGGTATCAAAGCAGAAGCTGAGATTCATAGCCAAACTTTGTGCAGAGTGCAGGGAATCTTATGAAAGAATGGGGAGATAGAAATACCTGGAGGGGACAGGAGCTCCAAAAGGAGAGGAACAGAACGAAAAAATCTGGATACAGGTTTTTTGTTTTGTTTTGTTTTGTTTTTTCTTTTTCTTTTTCTGAGACTGATACTCCAACCAAGGACTATTCATGGAGGTAACCTAGAACCCCTGCATAGTTGTAGCCCGTGGCAGTTCAGTGTCCAAGTGGGTTTTCTAGTGATGAGATCAGGGACTCTTTCTGACATGAACTCAGTGGCTGGCTCTTTGATCATCTCTACCTCGGGGGGGTGGGGAGTGCAGCCTTACCGTGCCACAGAGGAAGACAATTCAGTCAGTCCAGATGACACCTGCTAGAATAGGATCAGATGGAATGGGAGGAGAACCTCCCCTTTTAGTGGACTGTGGGAGGGGCACGGGTGAAGAAGAGGGAGTCAGGGGGTTTGGGGAGGGGAAAAATGAGGGATCTACAGGTAGGATACAAAGTGAATAAACTTTAATTGATAAAATAAAAAAATGTATCTTAAAAATAAATAAAAAATAAATGGAAAAAATGCTCCGTGAGGGGGGAGCAGCCCTACCAGGCCACAGTAGAGGACAATGCAGCCACTTTTGATGTGAACTGATAGACTAAGATCAGAAAGGAGAGGAGAACCTCCTTTATCAGTGGACTTGGGGAGTGGCATGCATGCAGAAAGGGGAGGGAGGGTGGGATCAGGAGGGGAGGAGGGAGGGGCTCGTGGGGGGTTACAAAGTGAATAAAGTGTAATTAATAAAAAATTTAAAAAAAAAGTATCCTTAACATCCTGGAGCACCAATGTCTTTCTAGCATTTCATTCATTCCCACACCTGCACAAATGGACAATAAACAGGGGATACAAATATGAGATAGACATGCGTGGTTACTGTGGTGATCTGGATAAAAACTTATCACAGAGGTTCATGTATTTGAACACATATCCCCTTGCTTATGTCACTCATTGGGAAGGTCATGGAATTTCTGGAGCTATAGCCTTCCTGGAGGTAGGTTTTGAGAAGTGCAGCTTCATTCCAATTCTACTTCTCCCGCCCTGCTTGTTATAAGAGCATTGAGATACGATCACTTTTATCCTGGCCTCCTGAGATGCCTGAGGCTGGGAGGCACAGTTGGGAAGAATGTGCTGCTTCTGAAAACAAATTAGGTGGGTTTTGTTTTGTTTTGTTTTATAGCTCCCACATTGGGAGGCTTACAATTGCCTGTAACTCCAACTGTATGGGATCTGATACTTTTTTTCGTCATCTGAACTTCATATGTAATTGCACTCATGTGCACATTCACCTCCACAAGTATATATATATATATATATATATATATATATATATATATATATATATATATACTTAAACATATCTAATTAAAAAATAAAATGGTGACATCATATAAAATTTTATTTATGAAACATATCTTAACATAATTAATATTTAACCCTTAGACTACTCATTGAATGACTACACGTTACTTCAGTAAACAGCAAACAATACAGATTGACAAGAATATATGTTACTGTACTATGACTTTGTCAGTGAGGTAGAGGGTTACAAGTCCTTAAAAGTACTGCTACCATTAATAAGTTATGAATTTGATGTTGAAATTTTTCTTAACAGATTTTTTTGCAGCAACAAAACAAAAGTAAGTAATGTAGAGTTCACATCATAAAAACTCTAAAGGAATGTCAAACAAGTATGTGAGGGTCAAGATATGAAGAAATAACATACAAAGCTATCAGTGGTTAGAGACAACATTTTAGTCTAAAAGCATGTAAATATTTATGGAGATTAAAAAGAAAAGTCTGAATTAAAACATATCTTTCACCTTTATATATCCTTGTAAAATCTGTGAATTCTAAGTAATAAAAAGAAAAGAAACCTCATAAGCTTTGTGGCATATAAGTTATTTAGAAAGTAAAAGTTTCAAGCATATTAAACTTCTCATCTCTAACACCAGAAGCCAGAATAAATGAAATCTTCCTGCAACTGAAAATTATATATCAAGTTAAGATGGGGATATTTTCACATATGTTTCACCTTTGTGAGGTGGAAGAATATCTTTAATAGATTTTCATGAATGAAAAGTATGTATCCAAATGTAACTCACCTGCAGAAAATACTTTTTGGAAGACTTTAAAACATAACCAGAAGTTAATTTTAGAATAAAATTACAATGAAATAAGAAACAATAAATAGGAATGTAAGTGGTGAGCAGTGAGCCTTGAAAAGGTCTAGTATTGTTGTACGGCAAACACACATATCAGTGTGTATGCCTGTATGTTGTATGTATGTATGTATATATGTATGTATGTATATATGTGTGTGTATGTATGTATGATTCATACAATAGTAGAAGGGCAGATATTAATTTGTCAGTATGTAATATAGAAATTAGAATTCTAATGCCGATGAAATTCTTTGTAGATGAAATTATTACTGGAGGACAGAAAATTGTAATCTGATAAAGAATATATCACTTATTTCATCAATGCCTTGTATTTGAAATCAGGGTAGCAGAAATAAACTTTCAATTAAAACAATATTCAGAGATATGGTAAAAAATAGCTTGATAATCTTAGGAAATGTTAACAAAACAATAAGAACATAGCATTTAGATTTTGTCTTTTAATTTGTGTAGATTATTGTTGAGAATTCTAATCATTTACATAATAATATATAATCACATCTAATTCCATTTCTACCTCCCTCCCAACTTTACACCACTTTTCTTTTCCTCCTATTCACTCTATTTTTTTTTTTGTCATTTTATATAACCGAACAAATACAGTTGGAGTTGATAATATGTACACTGGTATGAAGCCATCCACCAGACCACGGGCAATCTAAAAATGGCTATAGCCTTAATAAAATATGATTTTCCTTCCCCTAGAAACAAGTTACTACCAATATTTCCTCAGCATGTGGTAGAGATTGAGAATATTCTGCCCCATCTATGGTAGAATATAGGCTACCTTTATGTGATATAGGTGATGAGTAGGTAAATTAAGGCTACTGACTGTGAGTTTATAATTCTACGATTTTAGTGTAGCTGGTCTTTTACACTTTATGTGCTCCTCTTTTTCTCAACTTTATTCCTCATCCCCTTTCATCTGATCCTGTTTTATCACGTGTCTTCAGGACTGGCTGCAAAGTCCTCCTCTGTGGCCTAGCAGGACTGCTCCTCCCTTGGGGCATGGGGAGGTCAAAGAGCCTGCCATTGAGTTCCTGTCAGAGATAGTCCCTGTTCCCCTTACTATGGGAAACCAATTGGTTACTGAGCTACCATGGGCAACATCCCAGCAGAGGTTCTAGGTTATATCCATACATGGTCCTTGGTGGAGTATCAGTCTCAGAAAAGACCCCTGTGCCCAGATATATTTGGTCCTTGTGGAGCTCCTAACCTTTCCACATCATACTAATTCCCCCTTCTTTCATATGATTCCCTGTACTCTGCCGAAGGTTCAGTTATGAGTCTTAGTATCTGCTTTGATACACTGCTGGGTAGAGTCTTTCAGATGGCTTCTGCAGTAGGCTCCTGTCCTGTTACTTGTTTTCTTCTATATCCAATGACCATCCCATTTGTCTTTCTAAGTGAGGATTGATGGTCTTACCCCAGGTCCTCTTTCTTGTTTATCTTACTTAGGTGCATAGAATTCGTTATATTTATCATATCTTATAGGTCTATATAAGTGAGGATATATCATATGTGTCTTTCTCCTTTTGGGATACGTCACTCAGAGCGATCTTTTCTAGAAAATCCCACCATTTGCCTGAAAATTTCATGATTTCCTCCTTTTTGAATGCTGAGTAGTATTCCATTGCATAAAAATACCACAATTTCTGTATCCATTTCTCCTTTGATGGACATCTGGGTTGTTTCCAGGTTCTGGCTATTACAAATAAAGCTGTTACAAACATGGTTGAGCAACAAAAATTCCAAAATTTTCACTACAATCTAGCCATTTCCAAAAGGTAGCAGTTCACAGCACTCATCCCCATATGTTAGCCATTACATTCTTTCTGCCTCATCTTCCATGATAGTTCCTAAGCCTTTGCAGTTAAGGAATAAATATAGATGTATGTTTAGAGATAAATATTTAGTATCTAATTCTCAACTCTCTGGCCAGTTATGTTCTCTTAATTGACCTCTGTAAACTTCAAAGAGAAACTTCTTTGACTAAAGTTAAGAACAAACCATGTATATGGATATAAATTTTAGTATTTATAGGAAAATCAACTTTGTCACATAGCAAAATAAGAACAGAATGTTTTACTCAGGGGTTTATGTAAAGCCATGGACTTTGAACAATCATTACTATACCAGGCATCAATTTCCCTGCTGTGGAGCAGACAACTAATGAAATCCTCATTCCACCCCACTCCCTCACATTTTTTACATCATGGCACTTATATCCATATATTCTCCTCTACTATTGCCACTTTCTTAAAGGACTGTAATTACTGACTGAATTATAGATATTTTTCCTTATATACACCGAGAACTGTCCATGAAGTTGCTTTTCAGGCAGATGGAGACCATTACAGAAAGCCAGGACTTGTTGAAGTGAATAGAACAACTGTCTGGGTAAAAAGCTTTAACTTTATTTTAATACTAGACACTTTTCTGTTAAAAGAGACAGGGGAATGGAGATCAAAGGAATACAAATTGGAATGGAAGAGGTCAAAGTTTCACTATTCGCAGATGATATGAGACTCTATGAGCGACTCCAAAAATTCAACTAGAGAATTTCTTCAGCTGATAAACACTTCCAGCAAAGTGGCTGGATACAAAATTAACTCAAAAAAATCAGAAGCCCTCCCGTATACCAAAGAGCCAGGAAAGAAATTAGAAAACAACACCCTTCACAATACCCACTAATAACATAAAGTACCTTGGTGTGGCTCTAACCAAGCAAATGAAAAGACCTGTTTGAGAGAAACTTCAAGTCTCTGAAGAAAGAAATTGAAGAAGATGTAAAGATCTTTCATGCTCAAGGATCGGTAGGATTATTATAGTGAATCTACAGATTCAATCTACTTCTCATCAAAATAACAACACAACTTTTTACAGACCTTAAGAGAAAAATTATGAACTTCATATAGAGAAAAAAAAACCAAACAAACAGAATTTCCATAACAATCCTGTACAGCAACAGGTCATCTGTAGGTATCTCCATCCTTGACCTCAAGCTGTACTAAAGAGCAACAGTATAAAAACTGCATGGTATTGGCATAGAAACAGAATGGTGAATCAATGGAACCGAATAGAAGACACAGAAATAAACCCACACACCTATGGATACTTGATTTAGGACAAAGAAACCAAAACCAATCAATAGAAAAAACAAACAAACAAACAACAACAACAAAAAAACAGCATCTTCAACAAATGGTGCTGGTCTAACTGGATATCTACATGCAGAAAAATGAAAATAGATCCATATTTATCACCCTGCACAAAACTAAAGTCCAGTTGGATCAGAGATCTCAATATAAAACCAGACACTAAATCAGTTAGAAGAAAAAGTGGACAAGAGCCTAGAACTCATTGGCACAGGTGACAACTTCCTAAACAGAACACCAACAGCACAGGTTTTAAGATCAACAATCAATAAATGGGACCTCATGAAACTGCAAACCTTCTGTAAGCAAAAGATACTGTTGTCAGAACAAAACGACAGCCTACAGACTGGGAAAGGATCTTCACCAACCCTATATCTGACAGAGGGCTGATATCTAGAATATATAAAGAACTAAATTTAGTTGAAAAGCAGCAAATACAGCAATCCAATTAAAAAATGGGGTACAGAGCTAAACAGAATTCTCAGGAAAGGAATACAGAATGGCAGAGAAACACTTAAAGAAATGCTCAACATCCTTAGCCATTAGAGAGATGCAAATCAAAACGACCCCGAGATTTCACTTGACAACCATCAGAATGGCTAAGATCAAAAACTCAAGTGACAACACATGCTGGAGAGGTTGCTGAGAAAGGGGAACCCTCCTCTATTGCTGGTGGCAATGCAAACTTGTACAACCACTCCGGAAATCATTATGGCGCTTTCTCAGACAATTAAGAATAGTGCTTCCTCAACATCCAGCTATACAGCTCCTAGTCATATATCCAAAAGATGGTCAAGTACACAACAAGGATATTTGCTCAACTATGATTGTAGCAGCTTTATTTGTAATAGCCAGAACCTGGGAAAAACCCAGATGTCCCTCAGTAGAGGAATGGATATAGAAATTGTCGTATTTTTACACAATGGAATACTACTCAGCAATTAAAATACAAGGAAATCATGAGTTTGTAGGCAAATGGTGGGACCTAGAAAAGATCATCCTGTGTGAGGTATCCCAAAAACAGAAAGACAGACATGGTATATACTCACTTATATAGACCTACAAGATATGATAAACATAATGAAATCTATACACCTAAAGAAGACAAACAAGAAAGAAGACCCGGGGTAAGATGACTAATCCTCACTTAGAATGCCAAATGGGATGGACATTGGATGTAGGAGAAAACAAATAACAGGACAGGAGCCTACCACAGAGGGCCTCTGAAAGACTCTACCTAGCAGTGTATCAAAGCAGATACTAAGAGTCATAACTGAACCTTTAGCAGAGTGCAGGGAATCATATGAAAAAAGGGGGAGTTAGTATGACGTGGAAAGAATAGGAGCTCCACAAGGACCAAATATAGGGGTCTTTCTGAGACTGTTTCTCCAGCCAAGGACCATGTATGGCTATAATCTCTGCTCTGATGCAGCCCATGATAGCTCAGTATCCAAGTGAGTACCCTAATAAGGGAGACAGGGACTATTTCTGATAGGAATTTAATGGCAGGCTCTTTGACCTCTCAACCCGCCCCCCCCCCTGGGAGGAGCAGCCCTGCTAGGCCACAGAGGAGGACTTTGCAGCCAATACTGAAGATACCTGACAAAACAGGGTCAGATGAAAAGGGAGGAAGTCCTCCCCTATTAGTGGACTTTAAAGTGGCAGGGAGGAGATGAGGAAGGGAGGGAGAATTGGAAAGAATGAGGGAGCTGGATACAGTGGTATACAAAGTTAATAAACAGTTACTAATATTAAAAAGGGAGAAAAAAGGAAAAAGAGAGACACAGGAATGTAGAGCTAGTAGAAGAAACTGATTTTGAAAAACAATTTAAGTCTAGCATCGTTTGTATTACTTTATAATATTATATATATATATATATATATATATATATATATATATATATATATATATATAAAGAGTTTAGGGTTTGAAGGCTATGTGAACACATTCTCACTATGTATGTTTGAATTTTGGGGGTATCTAGGATATGGATCAGATAATGGAATGTAGGTGAAGAGAACATGAACTAGGAGTAAAAGAATCTCCCAATTTACCTTTACTTTTCTTATAAACAAAGATTAAATATGCAGAATTTCAACCACAAATCTATCCCACATGTGTGTTTTGTCTGCTCTACCATATGAGGAGAGTTGCTGTAGAATTCTGATTTAATTTGGAGAAACCCATCTAACTTATATTTTTCAAGGATTAATTCTTCTTACACCACATGTAAGAACATTTTCAATATGCAAAGCAATACCATGATTGTGATTAAAAGTTTATCTTGTCATATATATTTACTAAACAAACTTATATTATTTGTGTCTAGATTTTGAAAAATTCCATTCTTTGTTTTATAAATGAAAGTATTTATATTCTTTTATTAATGTTATTTCTATTCATTTGCAAAAAATGTACAAAAATATTCTTCAGAAAATGCAGTGTCTTAATTTATTCTATATTTTGGTTGTAATTCAAAATGTGTGTCATGCATCAGAGTTTATTTTTCTTCTCTTTGTTCATGGGTATTAAGAGTTAAGTGAAGATTCACTATCCTAGGAAAAGGCGAAAAATAGTAATCCTGGGAAGGTCTCTCAACATGTGGGTTCAGGGAAAGCAATTAGTTTTCAAAGTAGATATGTCAGTAAAAATATACTTAGAAAAAGATGGAACCGCAATTTTCAGTGAAAGTCAAAACTTCTTTCCAGACCTAAACTAAATTCCCTTGCTATGTTATTCATGTTGCCTTTTAAAACCTGTCTATCCAGCAGTTATCCACAAGCCTTCCTTTATTCCCCTCAAAAGTACCTCACCATAGGCATTAAAAGGAAAAGGTAAGTTTTCTTCCTAGATCTTTTCCTCTTTCTGCTTTCATAGCTTTTGTTGTAGGTGTTCTTAGAGTTCAGTATGTCTTTTCTCCCAAATACTCAGAACCTATAAATCATTTTTCATACTTCTCGTGGGATATGCTAAAGCTAACAAAAATTTTTGTTTCATCCAGCTTTCAGTATTTTCTTATTTTATTTTTCAATTTTTCATTTTTTTCAGAAACCACAAATAAAATATACACAAGTGTCAACAAAGTCTTAGAAACAAAATATATGTATCTTCCCACATTTCAGAATTTTCCTTTTATCACCATGGAGCAAAGCTCAGTCATCTGAAACATGTTTAAGAATTGATCAAGGAGACCTCGAGGCTAGAATACCCATTTTTAATCATGACCCTTCTCCATTTGCACATGTGATCAGTCCCTTTAGCTTGTAAATGTCAGCTCCACTGCAAATATTTCCTTGCTGGAGAGATTTAATCCAAAGTCTTATAGCTTTTGTTTTCTAAGAAATCAATCTTACTCAAGCTGCAGCCCCAAATTGACTGCAACTCAGTATGTAATCAGGCTGATATCAAACTTATGGTCCTACTCTTACCTCAGCCTGCTACCAATGGAGTTATAAGTTCTCACTTATAGTATGCCAATATAGTATTTATTCTCTGCAAGATATATCTGAGAAATTAATATTCAGCTATGCTTGATTCTCAAATGATCTTTTATGTTATGTGCAATATAAGGCCTCTTGTATGTGCTATTTTTTTAAATTTTGTTTTATTAATTACAATTTATTCACTTTGTATCCCAGAGGTATCCCCTTCCCTACTCTTCTTCCCTCTTCTTCTCCTATGCCCCTCCCCCAGTCTAATGACAGGGGAGTTCTTCCTCCCCTTCCATCTGACCATAGCCTATCAGTTCTCATCAGGACTGGTTTCTTTGTCTTCCTCTGTGGACTGGTAAGGCTGCTCCCCACACAGGTGGAGATGATCCTAGCGCCAGCCCATTAGTTCATTTCTGAGATAGTCCCTGGTCCTGTTACTGGGGAACCCAAGAACTAACAAAGAGAACTGTTCCCTCTCCCAATAACTCTGTCTCTCTCTTACCTGATGTTGTGTGGTTGGAGGAAACTGGAGAAGAGAGAAAGAGGCTTAAGAAATATAAATAAAATAGATTTTAAAAAGCAATGACAAAAAGTGGTGCCCAATGTTGCTAGGCATAATGGAAAACGTAGTTTCTGAAACCCTTCATGAGATGGCAAGTTATGAATGTATGTGTACAGTTTTTCCACAAAACGTAGCCAACCTTGATGAGACCTGATAGGCTAGGATCACATAGAATGGAAGGAGCCCCCACTCCCATCAGTGGACTAGGGAAGAGTCATAGGTGGAGAGGAGGGAAGGTGGGTGGGAATGGGAGGAAGTGGAGAGGGCTAAAGCAAGGGTACAAAGTGAATAAATTTAAATAAATAAATTAATTAATTAAGGAAATAAACCAGAAAAATAATTTATAGCAGTTGATACTGCTGGGTTCTCTTCTGCTTTACTCCCAGAGTGGATTTTCTATTTCTTCTTTGTCTTCTTCCTGCATTCTGTTCTAAAATTGTTTGGGAGGATAGTTGAAAAATCAGAAGGTTCACTTGTTTTAGAAAAGATTGCAGAATTGGCTATAAATATAGAGCATTTGTAAGTAGAGTTTGAAGTGCTTGGAAAGCAAAAAGTGCCAGTGGAAGGAGAACAAAAGGGTTCAGGCCTGGTATCCCAGATCGGAAATTTCACACTGGATGAAAGAGGAAAGCAAATTAGGTGGGAAGGCACACTGCTGCACTGCACTACTCCACCCACTTTTCCAGCCAGGTGCCCAGAGCACCTGCATGAAGCACAAGGCTGGGAAGAGCAGGAGGCTGTACAGGGAAAACAGGTTATTGACATGCCAAGTGCACCACCTGAGGAGTTGTTTGGGACCATGCAAGCACCATTAGCATTCTCAGCCTTTGTGCAACATAGGCCTGCTAATGATGGTGGTGAGGCTTATGATGAGAGAATATGACATCCAACAGAAGTGATAGCTTCTAAGCATTTTAAAGAATCTACTGTAAAGTATAGAATACATTCGTGCTTTGTTAAAGAAATGTTAAATAACCAGGCTACACAAAATGAACTTATTCCCCAAGATTGGAAGGGATTGTTGTCAGCTGTGTTAGAAGCTGGTCAGCAGTTATAGTGGTTATCATGGTGGAGAAATAAAGCCACAAAATAGAACCATGGAATATAGCAGGGGAAATAAATATTGTGAAATATCAATTATGTGGTAAAAAGCATTATGTTTATATACAAGTACAAATCCAATCTGACAATGTTGTAATTGAACAATGTTGTATTACAGATTTAAGAACACGGGATATGGTTGAGGAGTCTAGAAAAAGTTTTATTCACCTCATTTATTAAGGCAGAACAAAGGCCCTGTAGAAGCCTTCACTGAATTCTTTTTTTACTGTTTTAATTGAAAAGAAAAAACAATATACAATACATTCTGATTACTGATCATAGTGTCCCCCTCCCAAAAATCTTTTTTCCTTCTCTGTCCTCCCCATTCACCCAAACCATGCCATTTTTCTATGTCTGTTTGTCTTTCTCTTCTTTATTTTTTTTTAATTGCAGTTTATTCACTTTGTATCCACACTGTAGCCCCCTCCCTCATCTCCTCCTAGTCCCATCCACACTTCCTTTTCTCTCCCTATGCCCCTCCTTTAGTCCACTGATATGGGAGGTCCTCCTCCCTTTCTCTCTGATCCTAGCCTATCATGTTTCATCAGGACTGGTTGCATTGTCTTTCTCTGTGACCTGTAAGACTGTTCCATACAGCTGATCAAAGAGCCAGCGATGAGTTCATGTCAGAGGGTTCCCATTATGAGGGAACTGTTACACTTGGAGACTGAGCTGCCATGGGCTACATGTGTGAAGGAGTTCTAGGTTATCTCCATGCGTGATCCTTGGTTGGAATATTGGTCTCTGCACTAAATGCCAAAAAATCACTGCAATTAAAGTATTGGATATTTTAATAACTGAGACTTCTAGCTACTGCTTTTTCTATGATATTGGCATTATGCTCCTGAGAATCAATATCAATTGTTTCTCTTATCCATATGTCTATTTGGGCTGCTTTTATTTTTCATGGTCTATACACTCTATTTCATTACTTGTATTCTCATATGCCAAGATCTGTATCAACACTTGTCTGGTCTCAGGGTCTGATATGGCTCTTTATACAGCTGGTACCGATCTCTGTCTTTTTCAGTCATATATGGCATTATTTATTATTATAGCATTTCTCAACATGAATGTAATGTTATGTATTCTGAGTGTTTCCTTTATTGAAATGTTGTTATGCCCCCCTTTTCATTTCTGATTTTTTTGATTTGGACAGTTTCTCTCCACCTTTTAGTTAGTTTGGCTGAAGGCTTGTCTATCTTGTTGATTTTCTCAAAGAACCAGCTCTTAGTTTCATTGATTATTTGAATTGTTTTATTTGTTTCTAATTTATTGATTTCTGCCCTGAGCTTGAATATGTGTTTTCTTCTCCATGGGTGTGTCTTCTTCTCTCTTTCTCTTCCCCCACCCCTAGGGCTTTCATGTGAGCTATTAAGTTGATTGTATGAGATGTTTCAAATTTCTTCTTGAAGGCCTCTTAGCACTGCTTGAAATGTTTTTACTATCAACAAGTTACTATAGAACATTTTGGGCTGTGATATACTAAAATATTTGCAGAAATACACTTATATACGTTTTCCTTCTACCTGTCTTATTAAGGAGCATGTCGTTATTTATACTAATAATGATAAAATATGTTTCATTAAAGGACAAATTTAAAGTTTTTTTCTTGTATTCTGTGATCCAGTAAGTAGAATGAGTATACAGTTGATAAGAATCATGTGGAATATATTTGCAGAGAATGCCAAAACAAAGCCTGTGTCCTGTGGGCTGAATTTTATTCCCAATACATTGAGCCTGAAGTTATACCCCAGTTTCTATGGTTGTGGTTTTCTTTGAATCCTTAACAGATTTATATTCAATGTATACTCACATGCTCATGTGTTGAAGGCTTGCTTCTTAACTGTTAGCATATAGAGAAGTGATAGAGATTCAAACATTGTTAATAGATTAATCCACTGATGTGTTCATGTCTGAACAGGACATTTTGAACGTGGCACAGATAAGATATGTTATTTTGGACATTACTTTGAAAGACATCTATTTCAAGCTCTTCTTCCCTGTCTTTTTCTGCTCCCAGATGTTATGAAGTGAACATCTTTACCTTATCACGTTTCCTGTCCCACTGTGGTGCAGAATTGGGGAGCCTGTACATCATAGACTGAAGCACCTAAATAAGTTCATCAAAACACCTTTTGTTTTTTTAACATGTTTTTCTGGTGGATTCTTTGGAGAATGAAAAAAGAAAAAGAAAAAAAGAAAAGAAAAGACAAACACAAGAGTTAAACAGTTTAAATAAAATCTAGTGTCTCCTAAAAGTGGGAATACCTTTGCAGAGAAAGACAATCACCTAATGAAAATATGGACTGTCAAGACAGGGACAAGGAAATAAGAGAAGACACAAGTCCTCTAGAGACTACTGTATCTGCACACTCAGAAGAAAACAGCCAAACTAACATCTTGTTTCAATGCTCTAGCTAGGAGAACAGGCAAGAACTTTATTTTTGATTTTCAGCTGTTTTGTTTTTGATAGCTTTCTATATTCTAATCAGAGGAAATAACCATCTGTTCTTTTGTTGTTGTTTTCTTTTTTTTCCTTTTTTATTTTTATTATTAGTTATATTTTATTAACTCTGTATCCCAGCTGTATCCTGCTCCCTCATTCCCTCCCAATCCCACCCTCCCTTCCTCATCTCCTCCCTGCCGCTTTCCAAGTCCACTGCTTGGGGATGACCTCCTCCCCTTTCATCTGACCCTGTTTTATCAGGTATCTTCAGGCCTGGCTGTAATGTCCTCCCCTGTGGCTTAGCAGGACTCCTCCTCCCTTGGGGAGTGGGGAGGTCAAAGAGCCTGCCATTGAGTTCCTGACCATCTGTTCTGATTAATCATTTTCTGTTTATTTATCTACCATCTTATGCTACTTGTCTCATGCACACCTCTCTGTTACTAGTATATTTACCTACTTTTCTTTTGTGTTGTAAAATAAAGATGGTCTTTCAAATAGATTGTTTCATAAGTTGCATGCTTGTTTATTTGCAAATATTACTGTTTTTCAGAAATGGTTTGAAATTTTCACAAACTGAGATATGAATGTTTGCACATTTTATCATGAACATCCTATTTAAACATGTTTTTCGAAGCAAACTTTTCCTTTGTTTTGTGGTGTTCATGGTTTTGCATTCTCATCACCTGTGTTCCAAGAACAGGGTTGACAATGTGTTCTTCATGAGAGCCCCAAGATTATATGAGCCCCTTCTTCCCTGTAATACAATTTCTGGTATTCAACATTTCTTCTCATCCTTAATTTTGTTAAAGTTTCTGATATAGTAACCAGTGTAAGGCTCAGAGATAGATATGATTTTATTTGTCTCTTGTATCTAAAATATAAGTCATGTATGGCCTCGTGAGTTTGCCTGAGTAATGAACTATACAATAGTACTGAAGTTATGCAAAGTTTTCTTCAAGTTTCAGACTATTAAGAGACCTTACTTATATAATTTATGGAAGTACCTGTACTGTAACCAAAACATCATTGATGCAACCAAAACGTTCCTATATCAGTGTACTCTACATGGACATAAGGAATGACACCATTTCTAAAAAACCAGAATTATGACTTTTATTAAAATTACAATATTTAACAAGATCATATTTATAGAGGTAGATCATTAAATTCAATATTTCAAAAACATCTGATAGATTGCATAGGATTTTATCAAGTCATTCACCCTCATAAATACTTAGAAAACATTCATTTCATATGATGTGACAAGTTTGAAAAGATAGTGTAAATTAATCCTGACTATTGATTGAATGCAGCAATATTGCTCTAGGACTATAAAAATAGCTAATATAAATCTAGCTTGGTGAATAAATATGTGATTGTTTGTAAAGATGAGTTTATTCTTCTCACCAGTGCTGTACATGCTTTGCAGTGGTGTAAATTGCCTGTATATCTTCCAACTTGGCAATGAAAGTTACATGACTAAATTGTGCATGTCAGTGTGGAGAGAAATATTTATATAAGCAGGCATACAGCCGCCTACAAATTTTATGCTACTTTCATGTTCTAGTTATGAAAATAACTCTAATATTAGTCTGATAACATAATATACATATTTTCTTGACTCTATAAGTATTTTACAAGATGGTTGAGCAAAAATATTAATAAATAATGTAGGAGTACTTCTCATTTGAATTATCATAATAGTATTTTCAAAATTTTGCATTTACTCAAATCTATTTCCATTAATTGTCTAATTGTCCCACAATTTATATGATAGCCCAAGTCTCTGATATTCCATGAAACTGAATAAATAAATAAATATGTTTAAAGGTAAATAATATACTCTAGCAATCAAAATAATGTAATATGTATTCATTATTTACTTTTTTGTTGTTGTTATAAAATTCTATGATCAAGGTAATTTATGTGATAAATAGTTTATTCAGACTTATATTTCCAGGGGGAAAGGTGCCCATCATGGTGGGAAAGCATAATCTGAAGCTGAGAAAGGACATCTTTATACACAAGAATGAAATAAAATGTGTGGAGTGAAAGTGGTTAAGTGACTTTTAATCTCAAAGCCCACCCTCAGTGACATACTTACTTTAGCTAGTCTACACCACATAAACCAACTCAAATAGCACCCAAAAAGATGAAGGGATATCAGAGGCTCAATACAATTAGATGTCTCACCCACACCACCAGCATACTGTTTGAGTTTTGGTAAAGTTTTACATTGTCACTTGAGACAGGAAAGGGGAAAGAGTTAAATAAAAATGTGATACAATTACGATTTAATTAAAGAAAATACCTAATGATATAAGACACAACTAACATGTAGTGAGCTCAAATAAAGTATACTCACCAGTGGAAGATGCCTTCATGTTCTTTGTGGTGTGATTAACTCTCCAAAGAGTCACAAATAATGATCATCTCTTCTTATTGTTTACCACAACAATCATAAACTTTACTTTGCTCACATTGGCATTTACATTTTATTCTGATGGTCTCACATTTTCAAAATTTAGATAATTCAACCCTTGATAAAACTGTGAAAATGTGGAATTTGGGTGGAAAATAAAAAGTATACTTTTAAAACTCTTCACTTTCTTTTGTCTTTTTGTCTTTGACATCAGTGAACATTATCAAAGAGGAAATTTAGAAATATGAAATAAAGATCATTTATGATTACACGTACATGTGATTTTAATAATAATTTTATGTTTATGTCATGTAATTTTATTGTAATTGCTAATTTCAATGAGATTTTTATTATAATTTTCACTGTAAAATATTTCCATATTATATAATTTCTATGTCTGTGTTATTTGTTATTATTTAAATGGATCCCACAAATTTCATATAAAACTTAGCAAAAGCAGTATGTTTTCTTTCCAGTTATTATTTCTTCATTTTCTATTATTTATTACATTTATTCTAACTGTATCATTCTCACCATCTCATGTTTCACTCTTGCTCCTGACATCTACCTCCCTTTCCACTTTTTTTCATATTCATGACCTTTTGTCTTGGATTGTGCTCCACTTATTTTGCCCAGTGCTCTTCACAATACCATAGGAGTAGACTCAAGCTTACAGTCCAGTAGTGGTCATCACAGCTTCAGTGAGTTGATGGCTGCATCATACCTGGAAGAGAGCGAAGGTAAGCATTGCTTCTTTCAGTCTGCTGAATCTGTATTGAATCCTCTTTCAGTGTTTTCTGAGTCTTGGGCTAGGTAGTATAAATGCTCTGAATAGTGTTAAGCATTTAAAACTCATTTACAATCAATGTCATAATCTATTATATTCAGTAGCTTTCACTGCACAGCAGTTCTCTGGTGAAGTGTGGGAGTGGTATTCATTTATGGATATAAGTGTAGAGTTTAAAAGGCAACTGGACACCATATTTAATTAGCAAACCAATAGTTGAAAGTTCTTCTAGAGGCTCTATGACCTTTCTAGCTATGCTATGACAGAGTATGTACCACAGGGCAGAAATTCCTTCCTGAGAAGAAGGTCTTGAATCCACTCAGTGAGCAGTCAGTTACCATCATCTAAGTCATGTCATTGTTGCTCAGGGGGTACATCTTGCCTACCAGGTTGATTTTGTGGTTACAATGATTTATAGCTGCATAAAACCATTGATGACTTTTCTACTTTATCAGTCTGCATTGCCTCTTCCAATAGTATATATAATAGCTAGCAGGAATGGGGCTTCAAGTTTAGTACCAGCTTGTTTATCTATGTCTTATATCCAAGTGTGTGATATATTTAGCACTATGTTTTTGCAGTATATTAATAGTGGAATACGAAGAGCAATCACAATATTCTGTCTTGTTTTGGGAACAGCTAAAGCCCATTGCTTTTTTGTTTCCTGTTGAAATTTGTCATTTAGATATACATAATTTATTTTGAGCATTATAAAGTCTATTGTCTTCTTTATCAGAACATATTTTCATTTAGACCAGTGCTTTCAGCTTCTTCTTCTAGCTCCAGCTTTGCCTACATGCTTTCTTCCCACTAAAGCTTGGTTGAAGTTTCTGAACAGTTAAGTTTCCATAATGTAGTCTTCTCCAAAAAGGTCAATAGGTTGTTGATGTGGTTCTTTCCATAGGACAGAGATTTTGGTATCTCTCCAGACTCTTATTTGGGGCACAAAGATTCTGTCGCAAATTCTGTCACAAAAAAATTAAACAAAGATTTATACATTTCCTATGACCTCTACAATCTTCTGTAAACATAACACATTATGTTAAAATGTACAATAAAGTGAAGTACCATTTTTATAATCATTTATTGTAGCTTCTATGCTTTCATTTTAAACTCTAATAAGTATGCTTTATTAATTATATCATCATTAAATTATATTTAAATCTTTTTCTGAGATTTGGTGTATCTGATACTTTAAGATTTGATATAGTATTATACACATAAGAATATAAATAACATAGAAAAATATAGAAAAACATCACATGAAATTTTAACATTCGTATGCATAGAGGACAAAATAATTATACTACCTCTTGATGGTCTCTAAATAAACTTACAGTTTTTCAGATTGGGTTTGATTGTTTATTATAGACTCTGTTATACATATTGACTACAACGAGGTCAGTGCGATCAGGTAGTGATTTAAAATAAAATAATAAAATAAAATAAAGATAGAAAGACCTGGAAGGGACAGGATATGCACAAGGACACCAACAGAGCCAAGAAATATGGGCCCAGGTGGCCTCACAGAGACTGTTACTCCAACCAAGGACCATGCATGGAAAGGACCTAGAATCCCTGCTCAGCTGTAGCCCACGGGCAGCTCAGTGTTCAAGTGAGTTCCTTTGGGGCTGTCTCTGACATGAACTCAGAGGCTGGCTCTTTGATCACCGCTCTCTGGGGTGTACAGCCTTGCCAGGCCACAGAGGAAGATGATGCAGCCAGTCCTGATAAGACCTGATAAGCTAGGGTCAGAGAGAAGGGGAGGAGGTCCTCCCCTATCAGTGGACTAGGGAAAGAAGAGGGAGGAAGAGTGGGACTGGTAGGAAACAAGTAATGGGTTGACAGCAGAGATACAAAGTAAATAAATTGTAATAAATAATAAAAAAAGTAATGAATAAACAATTAAAAAAAATTAAAATAATTAAAAATTCACTTATTAAAATATCAACAGGTGCCCAATTGAAGTCAATAGATTAAGTCAAAGAATTATTCTGATTCTCCATAACCTACCACTATTAATTTCTCCATATTTTCTTTGTCCACCCAGAATGAAAAATTACTTCTGATAGATGTAAGAGCATTGTATCCATTCTTTCAAATAAATAATGTTTGTTTTTTACCTGGTATGATGAATAAAGCCATCCAGACATAGATGGGAAAGAATATTCTCTTGCAGATTGATCATAGATATGAGGCCTTCTTGAAATTGAAAATGTATTGATTCAAAATCACCTACAGTTTGCATTAAATTCTGTGATTATCATGCTAACTTAATTATATTGACAAATATAATTAGAAAGGCCCATATAGAGGTGTGTTTGTAAGCATATTCTAGAAATGATTAAGTAATGAAGGCTCAGGCATAATTAGTAGTTTGATGCTTTGATGAATTCAAAATTCAAGTAGAGAATTGGGAGCTATTGATTGAAGGCTGGGCTGGAAAAGAATTGAGACTCTAGATATTTGCCCTTGAGAGCTATCATCTTTCATTTACCAACTCCTGTTACAACTTTGTTTCTTAACTTCTATGATGAATGTTTTGATTACTACTTTTACAAGATCTAGAATTACCTAAGAAATAAGCCTATGTCCAAACCTATGAGAGATTTTATGGAAGAGGTTCATAGGAGATAAAAATCACCAAATGTTGGTGGCACTATTTCAGAGGATGCTGACCTAGACTGAATAAAAATGAGTAAGTCAAGTAAGTGTGTGTGTGTTTTTTTTTTTTTTTTTTTTTTTTTTTTTTCGTTTCTTCCTATCTGTGCATGATATGTGAGGAGCAACCTCAGGCTTCTGCAGCCTGGACTTCCCTAACACAGTTTAAGTAACTAAAAATGGGAGTCAAAATACTTATGTCCTTTTTTATGTTGCTTCTGTCAGGATAGTTGTCGCAGCAATGAAACAAATAAATAACATATCTTCCCTGAAAGACATGGATCTAATTGGTAAAAACTGCTACAGAATACTGTCACAACTAAGATTCAGGGAGCACTGGAGACAGTAGGAAGGTAGAATTTAAAATCCAGAGGATCAGGGAGTTTGCTGTGAGAGAAGAGCACACAAGTTTTTATGTTTTCAGCTATGAAAACATACATAATGGCAACATTATACATTCTGATAAGGTTGGAGTTTGTATTTAGGAGTGTGTGTGTGTGTGTTTGTGCATATGTATGCATGTAACAATTAATGAAGAAAGAGGTCACTAATTTGAAAAAGAGCAAGAGAGAGTATAGGGAGGGTTTGGCGGGAGGGAAGAAAGGGGGAAAGAAGTAATTATAATCTGAAACATAAGAGAAAATTAAAAAAAAAAATAAAAACTGATACAGAGAAGTATGGTCGTTTTTGTGCCTACCTGATTCTGTGATTCTGAAGCGTTTTAGGCAGCTTTTCGGGATAACTCTGGAGACACTTGGACACAGGGTAGTCTAGACAGTTCGGTAAGCATTGCTTAATGGACAATTCTACTGTGGATTCACGAAGGCAGTATGACAACAACGTTAAGTGCTTGAAAAGACTGTACTCAGAAAATTTTCAATAAGATAAAAGAACATTATTGCCCACTTATGTAACACTCTGTCAAAAATGTCTACATTTCAACCATACCCAGAGATTCTGACTCTAAAAACGGCTGACTTTAAAGACGACAAACTAATTAGGATAGCAGAAACATTTTAGTGGAGCTGACACTCAGGGGATGGCAAAAATTATTGTTAGTTGCTTTTAGCCAAGCTTATAGTAAAAATTCTGCACCATGAACACAGTCAAAATTATTAAAAGCCTGGCAGATATTCAAAAAAAAAGCAACAATAAAATAATCATGTGTAGAACTGGGTGCAAAGAAACTATGACTACTGAAGAAAGTAGAACCGTATAAGACCTAACCTACTTCGTGTCAGGACAATAAAGATGGCTAGAGAATATGAGTAATTGTTTAGTAATTGTCACAGGACGAAGCAAATAAAACCATAAATTTATTTTTAATGTTTTTCTTCCCGAAGAGTTCACATCCACCATGTGCTCTGCATGGGAAAGAAAAGATTGGCATTATCCAGGTAGTATTTATTTCTCAGACTCTTAGAGTTTTGAGGTGGCTTCCATCTAAATCACAAAAGAAGGTCTCAGTGAGGAACTGGTGTGATGGCAGAGTCAAAAGCCATATGTAGTTGATATATAAGCTGTAAAAATGGAGCTTTTGGTACAATAGAGTATTCCAAGTGTTTGTGATATTAGGAATATATGTCTGCTAGGGAAAGTCGTAGAAAACAAATGGAGCCTGCTCTTTTATGGGGGATATAAGGAATACAATCAGCATTTCAGTAAAGGTGAGACTCCCAATATCATTTTGAGGTTACACAAGAACACCTCTAATCCTAGAGGCTGGCTATGGTTCTATGAGGGTTAGTGTTTGCCCTGCTCAGGCCAAGTAATGTTTTGTCTCTCTCCTCACTTCACTTGTTCTTGCTTCTTAGAATGTGAGTGTGGACCCTAGTAAAAGGAATCCTCTGACTTATTTGAGATTTTGCAGTGAAGGATGCATTGTTTGGGTTTGGGAGAGAGAGAAATAAAAGAGTACTCAGAAGAAAGCCAGTGAACAGACTCATCCTGAAGGATGGAGATTCGTTAGCACCACTGCAGGCACACAGACATGACAGGGGATTTACTTAACGTTGACTACAGTTACGCCTCCTTAGACCCCAGGCATCAGGGAAACAAATATTATTTCCCATCATGTTAGTTGTGCTATGTTTCAAGGTATGGTTATGTGCAAGATTGGAATTTTCTAGATTATATTGCTTTCATATCTGTTTAAATAAAGAAATAGAAGATTGCTTTTATAGAAATTTAGATTGGGGGTATAGAATTGATGGACATGAATGCCCTTATTCTGGCTCCTCCTGCTGATACAAAATAAACAGAGAATTCTTAATAGAGGAATATTGAATGGCCAAGAAACATTTAAAAATACTTTTTTATTTCTAATATATTTTAATTTTTAAAACCATCCCTCATCTAAGTGTCTTTTTTAAATTAAATTTAATTTTTTATTATTAGTTACATTTTATTAACTCTGTATCCCAGCTGTATCTGGCTGTATCCTTATTCCCTCCCAATCCCACCCTTCCTCCCGCATCTCCTCCCTACCCCTTTCTAAGACCTCCTCCTTTTCATCTGACCCTGGTTTATCAGGTATCTTCAGGACTAGCTGCAAAGTCTCCCTCTGTGGCCTAGCAAGAATGCTCCTCCCTTGAGGGGTGAGGAGGTCAAAGAGCCTGCCATTGAGTTCCTGTCAGAGATAGTCCTTGTTCCCCTTACTATGGAGAACCAATTGGTTACTGAGCTACCACGGGCTACATCTGAGCAGAGGTTCTAGGTTATATACATACATGGTCCTTGGTTTGAGAAACAGTTTCATGAAAGCCCCCTGTGCCCTGATATATTTGGTCCTTGTGGAGCTCCAGTCCTCTCCAGATCATATTAACTCCCCTTCTTTCATATGATTCCCTGTACTCTGCTGACGGTTTGGTTATGAGTCTTAGTATCTGCTTTGATACACTGCTAGGTAGAGACTTTCAGAGGCCCTCTGCAGTAGCAGATGGCAGCTCAAGCTCAATGTGGTTACCCTAGTAAAGGGAGTGGGTGCACTCTCTGACATGGACTCTGTTGCCTACATTCTGATCACTCACCCCTGAAAGGGTTGTCTTGTCAGGCCACAAGAGAAGTGGACTTGCTCAGTCCTGATATGACTCAATGAGATTGGGAGAGTGGGTAGGCAAGGGCAGGGGTGGGGTGAAATTGTTCTTATCTGAAGTATAGGAAAGGGAGGATGGAGGAAGAGGAAGAAAGAGTGGGACCAGGAGGAGAAGAGGGAGGGAGCTATGATCAGGATGCAAAATGACTAAAGTAATTAAAATAAAAAAAATAGTAGAGCTTTCAAGCATATTTTTAGTATAAGAAGTCATCATCCCAGAAAGAAGAAACAGAGAAAAAAAGAAAGAAAAAAAGAAAGAAAGAAAGAAAGAAAGAAAGAAAGAAAGAAAGAAAGAAAGAAGGGAGGGAGAGAGGGAGGGAGGGAGGGAGGGTGGGAGGGCGGGAGAAAGGAAGGAAGGAAGGAAGGAAGGAAGGAAGGAAGGAAGAAAATATATCAGAGGGTCTAAGAGCACCCTTATCAAAATTTTTTAAAATATTGAATGAAAGAGATGGACTTTTGCTGCTTTGTCTAACCAGGATATGCCATCATAGCAGTGTAAAGTTAGTTCATAAAGATGTCTCACCTGAATCAAGGTTCTGTTATCTTTGTGCATATATCTTACAGTGAGGAGATATAACTAACTCACAATCATTCACATTCCAGTTTACCCAGAATGACAAGGCTGAGCATGCATTTCTTGCAGAAGATGATCTTTAAGCCTTTAATTATTATGCATTTGCCCTGATGTCTCTTGTGAAAATTTTAATTCCTAAAACCTGATATGTACAAGTGATTTGTGCTGGGATTATTTTCACACAGCTTCTCTGTTAAGTATGGCTGTGGTGGTAAAAGAAAACAAACAAACAAACAAAAAAAAAAAACAAGAAAAGTTAGCTCCAGAAACGTCTGATAAGAGGAGATTAGAGGAACAAAATATAATGCACTATAGATCAATCCTAACTTAGAAAGACAAATGGGATGGACGTTGGATGTAGGATAAAACAAGAAACAGGACAAGAGCCAAACAAAGAGGGCCTCTGAAAAACTCTACCTAATGGTGTATCAGAGCAGATGCTGAGACTCATAAGCAAACCTTCGGCAGAGTGTAGGCAATCATGAAAGAAGGTAGAGTTAGTAAGACTTGGAGAGGATGGGAAAGCCATGAGGACCAAATATTTCTGGGCACAGGCATCTTTTCTGAGACTGATTCTCCAACCAAGGACCATGCATGGAGATAACCTAGAACCCCTGCTCAGGTATAGCCCATGGCAGCTCAGTATCCAAGTGGGTTTTCCTAGTAAGGGGAACAGGGACTATCTCTGACATGAATTCAGTGGTGAGCTCTTTGATCCCCCCACCCCCAGGGAGAAGTAGCCTAGCTAGGCCACAGGGGGGGACATTCTATCCAGTCCTGGTGAAACCTGATAAGCAAGGGTCAGATGGAAGAGGAGAAGGACCTTCCCTATCAGTGGACTTACAGAGGAGCAGGGAAGAGATGAGGGAGGGAGGGTGGGATTGGGAGGGAATGAAGGAGGGGGCTACAGCTGGGATACAAAGTAAATAACCTGTAATTAATATGAAAAATAAAAATTATATTTAAAAAGAATGAGTTTAGGGAGAACAATAATTCAAATAAATGAAGACAAAACAACAACAACAACAACAACAACAAAAACAGAAAGCTGTTGTGGGTAGATGAGGGTCTTGGTGCTGTCATGTCTCTGAATTATCATTCACTCTTAAACCATACATTAAAAAGAAACTTAATTTGTTATGTTGGCTACTCTATGCCAAATGAAGAAACAACTTTCCGATATCCCATATTTGTGCTAAAGAATATAGTTATAAGAAATCTGCATGACAAATCTTATCCTTTATTTTACATTTATCAAGAGCACTTTACATCATAAATACAACACATATTTTGATTGTTTTCTGGGATGATGAATTGTAGAAACAAAATATTGATCAAAGTTCTTTATTTTACTATCAAAGCAGTGCAGAATAGAATATATTAGAAGAGTTCTGGTAATACATTTATGTCATACACCATCCACCTTATAGTTACATAAAATTGTCACACAGAAAGTCTCCTGTGTATGTAACTGTTAGAAAAACAAACAAGCAAGCAAACAAACAAAACATTTTCCAGGTTTTGTTTAAAGTATAACAGAAAAGGAGGCTGGTAAGTAAATTCTAGAGGATTGTCTGAGGTCCTTCTGGTGACTGTGTCTCCAAAATGATCTTTTTCTAGTGTATTTACTCTCTGTGTCTTCTTTTCTCTCTGTGTCTGTCTGTCTTTGTTTTTCTGACTCTATGTGTGTATGTGTGTGTATACTTGCGTGTTCTTAGTGTAAATTGTACTGAAGGCTTAGAAAAAAATGGTAAGAAATGGTGTCCATGCCTAAGTCTGAGGACTGATGCTAATATTTGGAGTCAGAAGATGAGTGCCCTAGATATTCAGGCAGAAAACTGATTTGTCCTTTTTTTTGTTACATTTTTTTTATTGGTTCCTCATCATATTGCCTTCATTGGGAAGATCTAACTTCCTCAGTGTATTCATTCTGTAAATGACTTTCAGAAACACTTTAACAAACATGTCTCATAGTCTTCCACTCACCCATGTGGATACATGGAATTCATATGCATCATTTTCAGGAATGGTTTCCCTTAGGGAATTGCACATTCAATTTAATGTTCATTTTGGAGAAGGTAGCTATAAAATCCAACTCTTTGATAATAGTTATATTTGCTGGTTTTCTGGTTAGAAGAGTTTTTATTCTCTGTCTCATTAACAAAACTAACATGAAAATATCCAGTTACAATAAAATAAATTAATTTGTAATATAAATAATATATTTAATTAAATTAGAGAGTTTATTATTAGTAGGTAGTCCCTAAATAATACATTATTATATGACTAATTTAAAAATAAATGTTAAAAGCATGGAGATGATTCTAAAGAAATGTCATCTATGATATCATTAATACAGTCTAGACTATGTTCAGTTTATATTTTTGTATGAACCCTAGGAATCAAACCAGCAAAAGCAAACAAACAAACAAAAGAGTGAGAAATGTCTCAGTCAGATGATTACTTTCCTTTGAAGCCTGACAACTAGAGTTCAATTCATGGACCTCATTTCAAAATGACTGGCTCTTTGATCACCTCACCCTGTCAGAGGAGCAGCCTAGATAGGCCACAGAGGAGGACAATGCAGCCAGTCCTGGTGAGACCTGATAAGGTAGGGTCAGATGGAAGGGGAGGAGGACCTCCCCTATCAGTGGACTTAGAGAGGATTAGGGAGGAGTTGAGGAGGGAGGGTGGGATTGGGAGGGAAAGAGAGAGGGGGCTACAGCTGGGATACAAAGTAAATAACCTGTAATTAATATAAAAAAATAAAAGACCTCTTGGTCATAATATACATAAAAACAATGACTGGAGATGGAGGAACACACAGAGTTGTACTCTGACTATTTGCATGTCTTGACACATGCATGCAGGCCAACAAACATCAAACAAGCACAAAATCATAGCATAAAAACCTTAAATTATGCATTAACATTTTCTTTGGCTTATATTTAACCATAAAGAAAACCACATTTCTTCATTATTATTTATATATTGATCAATTTTTGTAATAATACTGGACAGAAGTTATCCAAATGGGATGTGCTTCCATTCTCATGGCTACTATTTTCAATCAGTTTTCTGAAATATATCTACCTGAAACAAATTCAGGGATTAATTTAATCAACAAGACATAAGAATAACAACCCATATGTAAACTGAACTTTGTGTATATGAATACACAGAAAACATTTTTCTCAGTAATGCTTTTTATTAATGATCTATAATTTTCTGGTGTAAGAAACTTATCAAATATCTGATAATTAATGAAATTAAACACAAAATCTATGAATGTGTAGTTGAAAAAATGGCAAATTAGTTATTAACCTTTTTGTATAAAACAGATTTTTAATAGATATGCTTTTTTTCCTCACATTACCGAATGTTACTTGATTTGCATAATGGTTTCTACATTAATTTAAATGATGACTATACTGTAAGATGCTGTAAATTTTATGTTTTTAAATTAGATTAAAACGATTAATTTTATGTCGATATTTCCTTCACTCTTTTTGTCCCTCTTATTGATCCCATTTATTCTGTCACGGTTTCTTTTTTGCATTCATGTCATATTTTCTGTTAATGTTCATTGTTTTTAAGGTAAATGTAATTTTATTATATATTTACATAGAAAGATAAATAAATAAAATATTAATATATAGTTGTATATGTGTGAACATGCCATATTATAATCTTGTGCTTGTTGATGGAATTTAGGTTGGTTCAATGACTAAGCTTGTGTGATTACAGAAAAAGCCTAAAAATCCTACATAGGTGAGCAAATACCTCCATGGTAAAATTAATAATCACTTAGTTTTACATACAAGAGTGTTATAAGTGGCTATTATAATTGCTCTAGCATTTTTGTTGTTGTTGTTGTTGTTGTAGTTTTAGTCTTCTGGAAAGCATGAACACTGAAGTTGTTGTACCATTTCAAGTCCAACAAGCATGGGATTTGGTTCATTCTCACACCTTTCCCTCCAAATGATCAGCATAATTAGTTCTCATTTATCATTCATTTTGATATGGCAGGGGATAGGCGTTTGGAGTGGTGGGTTTGGAGTGGTGGTGGTGGTGGTGATGGTGATGATAGTCTTTCTGGATACCTTAAGATGGGCACTCAAATCAGTTTTACTTTGTATTTCCCTGACAAGGAAGGAGGCTGAACAGTTTTTTTTAAACACTGAATGCTTTTCTTCCTTCTTTTGAGGATTATCAAATGAAATTATTACTGAACTTTTTATTTAAGAGATCTGGAAGTTTTGTTGTTTCAATTTTATAGTTACGCATGTGTTGGTCATCTATCTGACGACTTGTCTGTCCCAAGCTCAATTTACTTCTTGCATTCCTACAATTTCATCCACCTAGGCAGTCACAAGAGTGTTTTCTCCTTAAGTTAGTCAAATTTAGCTAATTATGGAGAACATCAGGTTCATGTTTCCTTATGACTCTTTTGTGCTGACAGAGACTCCATATCCACTATGGCTGCAGACCTTCCTCTTAATTCGATAAACAGACAGTAATCTTATCTCTACATCCTAGTCTGTCTGCTTCTGGCTTCCCTTTGTGTTGATGTTGCTTTCTAGAAAGGGACAGTGCAGTCCCTGGAGCTACCATTAACCACAGTGGAGCAAGGGTGATGCCAGTTGCTAATTGGAAGCCCATCTTGAATACTCATTGCTAGATCTCATCATGATTTGGTTATTTTAAAAGATATATGTTTTCCTTTTATTTTTGAAATTATTTAATTATATCATGTTTCATTCTCCCCTTTTTCCTCCAAACAAATCCCATATTCCCTCCTTTCTCTTTTTCAAGTTTGTGGTCTCAGTGTTCACTAATTGTCATTCCATGCATTTAAACATATGCTTATAAGAATTATTCCTAAACATAAGCTTCTAAGTCAGTATAATTTTAGGTGTATGTATGTTTTAAGGAATAATCATTTAGTATCTAATTATTTTTTGTTTTAACTTTCCCCCCCTTAGGAATAGAGTCTAACTTTTTTCCATAACTGAATTACGAGAGGTAAACTCCAATCTCTTTTCTTAGGTCAATCTGCAAATGTTAAGCCAAAGTAGATAATGTGTAATTTCAATGACAGCTTGTGTGTAAAGTTTGAATACTTGAATATTTTATATCAACTAGTATTAAAGGAAAATTGGTTTTTAAAACTTTACCATCACTGTAAAAAATATAAATGTAATAAATGTACGAAATAAACATGTGCATGTGATTTAAAACATATGTGAATTTGTTGGTATCTATATAATCCAATAAGTTATGGAGTTATTTCTACACCTTGCTATAAATTATAAATTCATAAATACTATCAAGGGAAAGTAAAGCCTTGGCTGAAAAATCAATCTGTAACCTTATATTTGTCTTTTTTGAAACAACATTCATAATATTTAAGGTTAAGTCACTAATAACAAATTAAGACCTATAGAACTATAATTCATGCACAATGGAAGCATATCTAAAACACCTAATTTATTCTATAAGCTTATCAGATTTCTAGAGTTTGTGAACACCAGAAAACACTTCAAATATAGGCTACGAGTGATTTTCAATGAAATTGCTTCCAAAAACATCAATTTTAAACAGAAAAAAAGACACTAAATATACCATGAAGAAAATAGTGACATGCAATTTTGTATTCAGGATCCAGAAGGAGTATTGTCTTATTCCCTGTAAAGTGTAAATAAATGCTTGCAAGGCATCACATTGCAGAGTTCACACTGCTTTACAAAGTTCTGAGAATGAATAGCCTAGCTGTTGATAGGATCACATACCTTTATTTGGTGAGTTACACAATCATTTTTGAAAAAAAAAAGAAAAAAAAAAAAACAACTTGCAAGTGCAAAATGAATTGAATGTACATAGATGTCTGTACATCAACTGGTATATACATATATATTATATATGTTATATATATCCATGTTTATATGAATTTTGTATTGGTAATAGGTAATCTGGCATTCAGTTTTCAAAAACTCAAAATCACACAATGTCTTATAAGAATTAAAGCAGAGCACTGTTAAAAATACCACTTTTTATGCAGTAGTAAATGATTTAAAAGGAGAATTTACTTTTGTAAATTATTCAATTTCATTTATGTAATACTTGAGAAGCCTTTCCCTTATATTTTTAATTATTTTTTATTTTTAATAATAGTTACAGTTTATTTACTTTGTATCCCAGCTGTATGCCCCTCCCTCATTCCCTCCCAATCCCACCCTCCCTCCCCCCTCTCCTCCCTGCCTCTTTCCAAGTCCCCTGATAGGGGAGGTCCTCCTCCCCTTTCATCTGACCCTGTTTTATCAGGTATCTTCAGGCCTGGCTGTAAAGTCCTCCTCTGTGGCCTAGCAGGACTGCTCCTCCCTCAGGCTGGGGGAGGTCAAAGAGCCAGCCATTGAGTTCCTGTCAGAAATAGTCCCTGTTCCCCTTACTAGGGTACCCACTTTGATACTGAGCTACCACGTCCTACATCGAGCAGTTTTCTAGATTATATTCATACATGGTCCTTGGTTGGAGAAAGTCTCATAAAAGACCCCTGTGCCCAGATATATTTGGTACTTGTGGAGCTCCTATCCTCTCCAGGTCATACTAACTCCCCCTTTTTTCATATGATTCCTTGTACTCTGCAGAAGGTTTGGTTATAAGTATCAACATCTGTTTTGCTACACTGCTATGTAGTCTTTCAGAGGCCCTCAGTGATAGGCTACTGTGCTAGGTTAATTGTTTTCTCCTACATCCAATGTCCATCCCATTTGTCTTTCTAAGTGAGGATTGATCATCTTACGCTCTGGTGTCTTAGAATGTTTCCATCTTTTTTCAATGGAAAAAAGACAGCATCTTCAACAAATGTTGCTGGACCAACTGGATGTCTACATGCAGAAAAATAAAAATAGATCCATACTTATCACCCTGCACAAAACTAAAGTGCAAGTGTATCAAAGACCTCAACATAAAACAAGATACTATAAAGTGGTTAGAAGAATAAGTGGGGACGGGCCTGGAACTCATTGGCACAGGACACAACTTCCTGAACAGAACAACAACAGCACAGGTCCTAAGAGCAACAATCAATAAATGGGATCTCATGAAAATGAAAATTTTCTGTAAAGCAAAAGACAATGTCGTCAGAACAAAACAACAGCCTACAGACTGGGAAAGGATCTTCGCCAACCCTGCATCTGAGAGAGAGCTGATATCCAGAATATATAAAGAACTAAAGAAGTAAAAAAGCAATAAATTAAGCAATTCAATTAAAAAATGGTGTACAGAACTGAACAGAGTATTCTCTGTAGAGGAATATAGAATGGCAGAAAACACTTAAAGAGATGCTCAACGTCCCTTATATTTTTAAAATTAATTTTAAATGTAGTTTTCCTAAAAGTTAGTATAAACTATAAATAAATATTTATTCATGCTTCTAGGAATTTCCAAGGGAAGTAGGACCTCCCCTATCAGTGGTTTTGGGAAGGGGCATGGAAAAAATGACTGAAGGAGGGTAGGATTTGGAGGAAATGAGACAGGAGCTACAACTGGGATACAAACTGAATAAACTCTAATTTATTAAAAAACAAAATAAAATTTTAAGAAGAATGAAAAATAGGATAACAATTATGTTTGTTTTTAGGGGATAATGGGATTCTCAGAAAACTCAATTTGTAATAAGACAAAAAATAGGTAGAAGGACACAGAATTGATTACTTTGTAATGATTATATAAAGCATCATTAATTTCAAGAAAATTAAATTGTCAGAGTTTATTTGGTGAGAATTTTTCAACAAATAAAATCAGAGCCTACTTAATTAGAAGTGAAAAACAAATCATAAAAAAAATGTGATCTGCACCCCCCCTTAACACAACACACACACACTAAATCATTCGGGATGATCATTTCTAATTCCATGTCTTTGCCTGTAAATTACATGATTTCTTTCCTGTTTTTAATGGTTGAGTAACATTCCTGATTGGGAAAAGATCTTCAATGACCCTTCTTCTAAAAACATGCTAATACTTAGAATATATAAAGAACTCAAGAAATTAAATACCTAAAAAGCCCCCAAATTAAACAATTCAAAACTGCTGTACAGACCTAAGCAGAGAGTTCTCAATAGAGAGTAAAGTAATGATCAGTGTCCTTAGTCATTAGGGAAATGCAAATTAAAACGACCCTGAGATTTCACCTTACACATATCAGAATGGCTAAGATCAAAAACTGAAGTGACAACACATGTTGAAGAGGATGTGAAGAAAGGGGAACCCTCCTCCATTGCTGGTGGGAATGCAAACTTGTATAACAGCTTTGGAAATCAGTGTTGCACTTTCTCAAAAAATTGGAAAGAGCCATAACTCATGATGCAGCTATACTATTCATGGGTATATTACCAAAAGATGTTTCACCATACAACAAGGACACTTGCTCAACCATGTTCATAGCAGCTTTGTTTGTAATAGCCAGAACCTGAAAATAACCTAGATGTTCAACTGAAGAATGGGTACAGAAACTGTGCTACATCTACACAAAGCCATTTTACTTAATCATCTACACATTTTATTTTTCAGAACATGAAAATTCACAGTTTCCTGAACAGAGCACCGAAATCTGGTGGTTTACATAGTTAAAGGAAGGATACCTGGAAACATGTTTAAAAGGCATTTTCTTTCAGAGGCTCTCTGTGGTAGGCCTCCCCTATCAGTGGACTTGGAGAGGGGCATGGGAGGAGATGAGGGAGGAAGTATGGTATTGGGAGGGAAGGATGGAGGGACCTACAGCTGGAATACAAAGTGAATAATCTGTAATTAATATAGAAAATAAAAACTTACTTTAAAATGCAGTTTCTGCATCAGTTATTGTTCCTAGAAGCAGGTATGGTATAATTCATCCTCATGTATATTCAGTGAAATAAAAATTATAAACACTGATTAGGTTGGCTCAACTGAAACCATTTTCTCACTTTGTCTTTTCATTAACACATTTAACTGAGTGGCAGAAAAAAATATTTGTAATAAACAACACCTCCATTACTTCAACAATTGAGTCATAAAAACACGCCTGTTATATAATTTAATAATAAGTATTGATAGAAATATTCATGACAAGAACTATAATTAGCAAGAAATGTTACATCTGAGATCATTTTAAATATGTTTTAAGGAAAAATAAGAACATACCTCTACAAATTATTTAATGTAGATTGATAATATACTTGGAATCAAATTTTATGACAAAAATAAGTCTTTGATACAAATTAGTAATTATTAAATTTAAAAATATACAAAAAATAAGCAAGTTTAAGCAGCGACCTGTGATTACCATAAAAAATAATAAATAATAAATAGATGTAAATAAGGAAAAAAGTGAAAACTGGTAAATTTACATTTTTTTCCTTAATTCTATGTCACATCTGGGGGAATGTGTTATGTTAGGAACAATATACAATTCTTATTGCCAGATAATTATAAATGCTGAAACCAAAGGATTGAAAGAACACTAAACTCCAGAATAATGATAGTCATATCTTACCATTAGTAAATAAGACCACACCAAACCAGAAAGTACAGACAACTGCACTCTGCAATGGTCAATCCTGAATTGAGAATTTTGCTTCAATGATGAAGCAAAAACATCACAACATATCATTTGATACATACTGTTATTCCCACTTTTTCCTTCTTTCTGAAAGCATACAGAATTAAGTACAGGATACATGTTTGTAATTCCACAGCAAATCTTTAGTCCACAGGAATTTACTATTTACCATTTTTACTATTTTTCTTTGTGGTAAAGAGTCAGTATATTAAACACTTAGCCAACAGATTTCATAGGCTAATTATGGTAGAATCAACAATTTTCAGAGTTTGATCTAAATTAAGAAAAACAGCTAAAAAACTATAAACAATGCAAGTAATTTTCAGATGGTTCTAATGAACAAAATGAATGAAAATAAAAGTTTGTTCAAAGTTCAAACTTGACATTTGCTCCCAGTTTCACATAGTCATACCCTAGCAAATGATTCTACACCTTAAGTTTACCACTATAAACTAACTTTAAAATGATGTTTCGTTGTTAACCTCAGATGATTGTTAAATATTTACTGTGTTTTGAAACCTGAAAAGGTTATTTACTTGTTATATTTTGTTTTATCTCAGTACCCTAATGTCTTAGCTTTCATTGACATTTTTAACCTCCCCCGTTCACACACACATATATACATCTATATATTATATGCATAGGGAAACAAAAGTAGTCCTAATATTATAAGCATTTTAATATATTGTATATTTTAGTTGTGAAACAAAAATAATGCTATTTTAAACAATACAATGAGTAAGTGGAGTACTAATTCAAAATGATAATTAATAGCAGGAGACTGCCTCTGACATAATCTGATTGGCCTGCTCTTTGATCACCCCCCCCTCCCCTGAGGGGGGAGCAGCCTTACCAGGCCACAGTAGAGGACAATGTAGCCACTTTTGATGTGAACTGATAGACTAAGATCAGAAAGCAGAGGAGAACCTCCCCTATCAGTGGACTTGGGGAGAGGCATGCATGCAGAAAGGGGAGGGAGGGTGAGGCTGGGAGGGGAGGAGGGAGGGGCTTATGGGGGGATACAAAATGAATAAAGTGTAATTAATAAAAAATAAAAAAACACAGAATTTCTAATTCAACAACAGGAGGGGTAAGACAGTACTGATGCAGTGCACACTGCAGGGAGACACGGAGAATATCATGGTAAGCAAAATTTTTTTTTTGGAAAAATATCACCAACATTAGGAAAGATGATACTGTTTACATGATGTTGTTTAAACATTAATATTTCTAGAAATAATTCATAAATATTGTCAAATATAATATTTAAACTTACCTAGACTCTAGATATCCAGTAAAATCAAAAGTAAAAAATAAAGTTAACAACTACACAGGCATAAGACAGCAAGTAAATCATTACATGGCCAGAAGAGAGAAAGAGAAAAAGGCAGAGAAAGAACAAATAATGATTAATTTTGTTGGTATATAAATATATATGTACCTTACACAGCAACAACAGATAATTTAATATATACAAATATTGTTGGATAAAATGTTTACACAGTTTAGGGTAATAGTTTACTTGACTTAAAAATGATTGCTTATATATTATAAATATTCACTTATCTTGTTTTTTTACTCCTTTATTATAGTATAAACAATCTGTATTCACCAGACTGTATGTACAACACTTCAAAAACATAGACCAGAAATGTCTGCCTATCATCTACCTATCTACATATCCATGTATGTATATATGTATATATTTATCTATCTATTTAGATATACTATAGATAATTATGATAGATATATGATTTACCTAGATAGATGATTGATATATGATAAATAGATTGACAAATATTTCAGAAACAATTACACAGAGATACATTTCAGCTCTCTGGATTTCCAGGATATAGTCATTATAAATATTGAGGCTTGATTCATTTAACACAAAGTTGAGATTTCTCAGATAATTGAGTCAAGACATTGAAAGTCATAATCCAAGTTGTTCACGTCACAATAGTAACCACTCCCTGTGTTATTGAGTGACCCCACCTTCACTTGGTTTTCAGGCTTAGCTTTGATTACAGGATTGTATACCAAACAATTATTCTCTTATATAAAGGATGTTTGAGCCTATCCATCATCAAGGACAATTAAATAACAAACACTGAAAAACCACTAACAAAAGATAAAAAAATAATAATATTTTAAACTATCAACAAGTTATGATGGACGAAAGATAAGATATATTGCCTTGCATACAAATATTTTGTGAAAATAACATAAATGTGATATCTAAATGTTGGTTCCTCTGTTGCTCATTTTCACAACTGGTAAGACCTGTGTTTTACAAGCTCATCAGCATCTAGCTCAAATTTTAGTATGTTCTTTTCTTTTGATTATAGTCATATTAAACAATATATGAAATATTTATTCTCAGATGTTACAAATTGTTATACTCTATTTTCATAAAATAGAAAATAATTTTGACATTGAATAGTATCACCTAAGGTAGACTCACCTCTGTTAATCCATTAGCATCAAAAATTCTTTCACACTGTAGCATCTTCTACTCTAAAGGAAATCATACACTTCAGTACCTGTCCCAATGTTCTGAGATTTTTGTGGAAAGGAATACAGAATGAGAACAAAAACAGGAGGCAATATATTCCTACAAAAAAACAGTTCTGGATACAACAGAACAACTATGCACACTAATTCACAACATGGGAAAACATGAAGCCTGTTAGAGCCCTCAAAAATCCTAATGTCCCTAGGGATGAGGTGGAAGAAGTAGAAAAAATATCCATCCCTAACCTTGGAACAATTAGTAATCACTAGCTGCTGGGAGAGGGAAGAAGGAAATTTTCTCTAAGATTGTAGCCCTCAAAAAGTTGACAACTCTCCAGTAGAAGATCACTCATAAGAAAACAACAACAACAACAAAAAACAAAAAACAAAAACAAAACAAAAAAATAAACAAAAGCAAGATGGCGACGACGAGCACACACCGTTTCTGAGCAGTGGAATACCTGAACTTCTGAGTTGGTGAATTGGAAGGACCTCTAACCCAGGAAGATAACGGTGGAGATTTCTAGACCGACAGGGAACATCACAGGAGGTGAAAACTTTGGTCTCGGGTCACCCGGGGACTTGTTTGGGGAAGGAAAGAAACTATCCTTTGATCTCGCGGCACTCCCCTCCCCCAGAACTCGCTCCACCTCAGCACAGCGGCACAGCTGCCTGGTCTTTCTCAGAGCAGACCTAACTGCCTGAGGTATACAGCCGCTGGGGCAGAGCTCCAAGCCCTTTAGCGGCAGGCAAAGATCAGCAGTACGTGTCCCGGAGTCCCAGATCCGCGCGGCAGCTACACCATCCCCCCAGGGCCCGAGTCTGCTGGACGCCATACTAGCTCCGCAGAGTCACCATCAGTGATGGTACGGCCCGCCCAATCCCACAGTGACAGAGAATACGCCATATATTCACCAAAACCAGGCAGAAACGTCATACAACCTAGATACACCGGGCGCTGGGCCTCCCAAGCTTGGAGAGCACAGTGAAGAAAATCCAGGACTTCCCAGAAAGCATCTGGACTAGCGACCCAGTCACCAGTTACAGTGGGACTTGGCTGGGGGGCAGCACTGAGCTGTTGGGACACAACAGCCCCCCAGTATATGACTAACCAGGGCCAAACCAGAGAACAGAGAGAGCCTGGTTTCGCCTTTCACCACTGACGTGACCACCCTGAAATCTCCAGCGGCAGCAGACCTCAGAACCTGGCAGTGACAGCAGCACAGAACTGGCGGGGCACATCTAAGAAGCAGGGCCAAACCAGAGAGCAGAGGCAGGACTCCACTATCTCTGCCAAGTGACCTGCATGTAAGTGAGTGCACCCTTGAGAATCTGCAGATTCCCAGACCCTGGGTTTTCTAAAACAGAAGCCAGGCATCGAACCCCCTTCCACCCACATACCCACTTTGGGAAAAAGAGGGGCACTAGGGACATTGAAGTTCCTGCTCTGTGGGTCTAATTGAAGAGTTAAGGCAGTTAATGCCAGAAATTACACTGTGATCATCACTAGCGCCTGCAACATATACAGTACAGAGTCCCTCCCACACACTCAAGGGCTCAACATTAGCCATCACTCGGTCCTGTGAGACACACGTCCACACACACTAACACACACACACACACACACACACACACAAACACACACACACACACACACATGCTCGCACTCGCGCGCACGCTTGTGCTTGCATTTTCCCCGTTTGCACCTGCGTACTTTCCTCCCACAGGTACAGCCAGTCCTCAGCACACCCTGAGAATTCTCAGCTCACTGAAGAACTCTCCAGACGCCAGAGAGAGACAGTACCAGTCTGATCTGCAGAACCCAAAAAAAACAGGGAAGGTTTCAGATAAGCCAATGGCCAGGGGTAGGCGAAAGAACAATTCCAACATAAACCAGGACATCATGACTTCACCAGCAATCCCGAAAATCGATGGATACTCCAATTCAGCAGAAGCACAGGAAAATGATTTTAAAGCCATGCTTGCCCAATTATTTGAGGCTCATAAGGAGGAAATGAACAAATCTTTCAAAGAG
>REGO01000276.1:1303955-1316196 GCA_010120015.1 Rhombomys opimus | reverse complement strand
AAAGGGGGGGAGGGTGGGACCGGGAGGGGAGGAGGGAGGGACTTATGGGGGGATACAAAAGGAATAAAGTGTATTTAATAAAAGTTAAATAAAAAATTAATAAAAAGTATTTAAAAAAGAAAAAAAAGAAGTTAAACAAAATTCCAAATGAAATTACAAAAGTATCTCTACAATAGGACCATGGATATATAATTATCTAATTTAGTTCACTATAGTATAAAATGAATAAACCTGGTTTATTGGTTCCTGAATAAAAGCTTAAGAATTTTTTTGTTTTGTTTTGTTTTCAAATGGACTAACTTTCATTAAAAAAAAAAAAGAAAAGCACACCTTTTAGTCTTTAAAGAAGGGACAGTAGTAGATCATTTATAAAAAATCCTGTTGGCTTAAGAGTAATTAAAGAGGTGCCTAACTAGAACCTTCAAACCAATTGACTAGTAGTCATGGCACTCGGAGGTATCATGCATGCTACCAGAAAGGAAGAGTAAACACCAATGAAGCTCCCAGCCGTGCAATCAGAAATGATGACACCCCAGTAAGTTGTACTGATGCAACAGTAGGGTGAAGGTTATGGGAGTAATGAGCCAACATCTGATTTGATTTAAGGCACACTCCATGAGACAGAAATCATACCCAATACTGCTCAGGTGGCCAACAACCTGAAACTAAACAGTCTACGGACCTATGGGAAAAACATACACTACTTACTGTTCTGCTAAAGGAATATATGAAGGAAATGACCTCTAATGCATTCTTTCATACTCACAGATCAGTCTTTGCTCAGCTCTCATCAGAAAAGCTTCCTTTTGCAGGAGATGGGAATAAATACACAGAGCGATAAGCAGGCAATGTGCCGAGTGAAAGACCTTGGGACACGTAGTCTTAAGTGGGATATTTCCATCAAATCTTTCCTCTAACATTTCCCAGGAAACTCTGTAGAAGAGGAGACAGAAAAAAGTTTAAGAGTCAAGGGGCATGGAGCACATCAAGAAAACAAGGAATTCTAAACACAGCATGAGCAGTGTACAGTCACAGACACCGTTGATCATTAGAATCTGCACCAGATTTGGTCCCAGCGCAAAGAAGAGGAATGGACACTGCTCCCCAGTGCTAATCCAGGAGCTCTCTCTAATTGATAATCACTTGCAAATGAAGTTGATTTTCATCAATGGAGTCTTGCTGAAGATACAAACAAATCTGGAGGACAAGTCTAATGCCCAGAAATAGATGACCTACACAAAACAAACTCAATGACATCTTTGGAGGTTCTTTGATTCTTTGACTCACAATGATTTGTTATGGCATGTTTATTAACCCTATAGGTGTTTTGCATATATACTATTGCTTCCAGTTTTGTGTTTTTACAAGATTCCTATGTGTGTGGACATTTGTGGGTTTTGTGCTTTTTTCGTTTTTTTTTTGTTGTTGTTGTTGTTGTTGTTGTTTGTTTGTTTGGTCTTGTACTTATTTGGTTTTGTGTTTTATCCTATAATTATTATTATTTATCATTTTTAATTAATTTTTTTATTTTTTATTAATTATAGTTTATTCAATTTCTGTCTCAGCTCTAGCCCCCTCCTGCATTCCCTCCTAATCCTACATTCTCTCCCTTATCTCCTCCCATGCCCCTCTCCAAGTCCACTGATAGAGGAGGTCCTCTTCTCCTTCCATCTGAACTTAGCTTGTCAGGTCTCATCAGGACTGGCTGCATTGTACTCCTCTGTGGCCTGGCAAGGCTGCTACCCCCTCGGGAAGGGTGTGGTCAAAGAGTTAGCCACGGAGTTCATGTCAGAGACAATTCCTGTTCCACTTACTAGGGAAATCCACTTGGATACTGAGCTGCCTTGGGCTACATCTGAGCAGGGTTATCTCCATGAATGGTCCTTCGTTGAGAAACAGTCTCAGAAAAGACCTCTGTGCCCAGATATTTTGGTTCTGTTGCTCTCCTTATTTATCATTTTCATTTATGTGCCTATATGTTTTCTAAGGACAGACAGAAAGGTTGTGGCTCTGAATGAAAGAAGAGGAACTGAAGGGGAAGAACAATAATATCATTTTGTACAAAAATTTGATTTTTAATAGAAAAGGCAATCTCAAATGGACCAAAATTTTATTCCAAAATATCTTGCCACCAATAAGAGATGAAGTTTTTGTTGTTGTTGTTTTGTTTTTTGATTTTTTTTTTTCATGAACACATGCTTGGTCAAAGATGAGAAACATAGAGCTAATAGAAGATAAAATCTTGGAATTCACTTGGAATACAGACAAAAAAAATCTTCAAGAAACAGATAAGATTAGCTAAATAATAATTATTATTATAATTAATAGATAATTTTTCAGATATGTAGATACATATGTAAATAATAAGTATATGTTACATTATGATACATGAATACTTATAGAGAAAAATATATTTATATATATGATGAGAGAGAGATCATTGTGTTAAGGATCCCAGAGATTTTATGCTTCTCAGAGTTTATTTGGGTTTGAGTGCTAACTCCATTTATGCATATGGGCAGATATTCTCAAACCTGAGAATATGTAATGTACAGTACATTAAGAACTTTTCACACAATTATAAAGAACTTACTGCGAAATTATTTCAACATTTTTATTTGCTGTAGAAATAATAACATTGTAACCTGATTCAAAAAAGAGCAATGTTTGTTTTCAGTTATTCAAAGGTTTATTGAAAATGATTGGTTTATAATACACAGTGTCAGTTATATCAATATAAAAACAGCAAATTATTCTTCATTATTTTTATCTAGATAAACATTAAAAAAATAATGGAGCTTAATTACATAATATTTCCAAGACAAAAATAATCACAGGAAAGTCCCCAAAAGCTTGATTCTTTTTTGGGAGGGGTTTTTAACAGACGCATTCCAGTATTTTGATTTCTGAGATTTAGCTAACTTGCTAAAATAAACTACACAATATTTTAACTAAAACATATTTTGGAATCATATTCATCTTTTTGTAAGTTCAACATTACTTGTATGCTCTGTAAGAGACTTTGACTGTAAAACAGTATGTTCATATTTCCCTGGAAAATCAAGATTTGATCTGTCTTACAGAATTCTATGTTCATGGGCTTGGAGTTTGTTTGTGAGATAAATCACTTTTAAAAATTATCTCCCATTTAAAACCAGTCACAGAATTAAAGGATGTGTGCTAATTTTATAGAGCTAAGGTGCTTTAGATATCAAAAGAAATGAAATGGTGAGTTGGGTGCTTAACACAGCCTATGCTAGTCCATGAGTAGGAGAAGAAAACAGGCAGGTCCCAGCATTCCACAGTTACTCTCCTGTATCTACAGAGCTTCCGTTTGTGAGAGATCCAGGTGACTAGCTTTTTCTGTGATAGAACATCACAAATAGTATAAGAAAAAGTTATGGGAGCTTCAAAGATCCTACTGAGTCACCTATCATCTTCTGTTGTAGCTATTTTTATCTGTGTATCTGAGAGACACAATAGCATAAGAACCTTTGCAATATACAACAAAGTAAATTTTACAATCACCAAGTTCAGCTTGGAATACATATTACAGAACAGTGCTCCAAAAACTATGAAAAATGTAGAAATATTAAACGTATCACAAGAAATGTAAATTTGAATTGGAAGAAAATAACATATTTTAAACATACAGCAAAATGTAATATCTAACATTTTGAAGTTCACTTTGTCAATATTTGAATCTCTAAATTTTTGAAGTTATAATGGTAAAAAATAAAACGGCAAGGCATAAACAGGAAGAAAGTTTTGCAAAAGATATATTGTCTAATTAACTTATTTTAATAATAAAGAGATCATAATTCAATACAAGAAAGTAAACCCAATTTTAAAGAAGAGCAATGGCATGAAAACATTTCAAATAAAATATATGTGGATTACAAATAAAGTCATAAAAAGATATCAAGTGCATTATTCTTTGGAAGAGGCAAGATAGTCACAATGAGATACAACCGCATTCCCAGTAAAAAAACAAACAAACAAACAAACAAAAAACTAAAATAATTTAATTTAGAACCTATAAATAGGGAATAAGGCACTAAGTTAATGGAAAAAATAATTTTATTGGAATAAGTTATATCTTGCTTAGAGTTCACCTGGCAGCATCAGTAAGAATATCTTATGAAACTATGGCTCAGCACCAAGCAGAGCTCCTTCACTTCTGAGCTAGAACAATGACAAGTTGGCAACGAATGTGATTTTTCAATAATTATGAAGAATACGCTTCCAAATAATCTGTCCAGCTGTCCAATGAGCTATGCTGACATGTGTCAGTAGGATAAGCAATGAAGAAACAGGTTTTAGGAACAGAGATTCAGCATTTCAGAATGAGTACATCCAATGGCAAAAGATCGTATCTCACACATAAAAAGGCATTCTATTCTAGTCACCTAAATACTGTAACTAAGATATTTGTGAATTAAAAAAAATTACCATATCAGAACAGCAACAGCATTGTGCTTATAAATACAAACTAACTACATGGCAATCAAGTGAAAGTGAGGACAAAACATAGGTTTATGTTACCAAAGTCTTATGCAGAAGAAAATTATAGCAAACACAGAATGCTGGGTTAGAAATGAACAAAATTTGAGAACTGTCAGATTAGCTTAAACTCCACTAACAATGCAATACATACCAAACTTATTCATTTAACTTCACAAAGAACATGATTACATCACCAAGAATCTTACCTGATTGCCCCGCCAGTGGGACTCGGATTATTTGCGGGGTCTCGAGGAGAACCAAGCCTGAAAGAAAAACCGGGGAGAGGAAAGGAAGGGACCAAGCAGTATCCTTGTCAAAGTCCATTTATTGTAGGGCAAGGCTTTACTTCTATGCTCAAAGAATAAGGTAGTAAAATAGGAGGGAGAGGGGCAAGAGGTTATCTCGGGTGTCACTGAGGCATTCCATGGTTTTAACAAACCGGTCAGGTGGGGGGTAGTTCTCGGTCTCGTGAAGCAATCTATCCAGGTGGTCAAAGCTGATTGCAGACCCTGGCGCCAGCATGCGTCGTAACTACGTGCCTGGAATTCCTGGTCACCGGCACCTGATAGATTAAATTTTACTAAGTTATATACATAAATATATTGTACATATACGTGTGGAATGACATAATTATCGCACCATCTTAATTTATTTTAGAAACGGAAAATATAGCCCCCTTCATTTTTGGAAATAAATGTTGATTGTTGGACATTGTTAGGTAGCAAGACTAACAGAAGTTGTTCTACATTCAGAAAACCTGTTTGAAAATATAAAATAAACAGCAATAGAGAATTTCATATATATATATGTGTGTGTGTGTGTGTATGTGTGTGTGTGTGTGTGTCTGTGTGTGTGTGTCAGGATAGGATCAGATATCTGCTGCTCTACCCTGCTTAAACATGTGTGTTTGATACCCATTCTTGGTACCTTAGATTGATCCATCTCATCTGCCCTAAGTGAATATTCCTAAAGTCACTAGTGCCTTCCACCTGCTCTTGCCAACTAAATATCCCAAAGTATCGCCTTCGTTTTAAATAAACTGTTTTTTTTTTATTTTAGCAGTAAAAGCAATTCTTATCAATTGCTCTGTTTTATATATAAAGACTAACTTTATATTTTGTTCACATTCACTGATCCTTTTCTTGTGTTTGTTCCTTTCCTAGGTGTGGGACAAGCTCACAAGCATATTATAAATCTGACTGTCTTTGATTGAAATCATCTCTAACAACTCTGAAAAATGATGATTTCTTAGATTCAGCAGTCCAGGAGGTATGCACTCTTGTACAAGGTACCTTGTTTGCACCCTGCATTGCAAATTGGACATTTCTGAAGATCAACTCAATCCTCTTGGTACCCAACTTCTTGGTATGAAGACGGCTAATCAATACGCTCAAAAGAGTAATGTTCCCTTTAACAGCCATGGTGGGAGCCAGTTAAATCTGCCATAGTCAAATAACTCTGTCTCTTACATTATTGGCTGTGTTGAGCCATTAGAGGAATTTGACCTTCTTACCATCTCCCTAAAGTGCTTCTTTGGGGACCAGCCCCCAAACACACAGAATTACAGAGTCCATTTAACATCCAAAGAATAAAATTCTACCCTTAACCATAACACATAAATAATTTGTATCTAAATGAATACAAATTTGTTCAACATATTTATCAAGTCTCCAGTTCATAACTTTTTTTTTTACCATAAATATGAAGTTTCAGACTAAGGACTAGTAGCAAGTAGTTGTACAACATGACTGATAATGGTAGAATTTACACTAGGTGAAAAATCTTATTCTAAAAGTGAAATATAAGAAAAGCCAATGAGGTATACCATATTCCCGTAGATCACAAATGAAACCTTCAAGCCTACACCTGGCATAAGGAACACACAGATCTGAGATAAGACCTTTCTGATTATAGGTTCTCAATATGCAAGACTTTGAAAAATCATGTGACATGTAAGCTGAAAGTGGGAAGAGACTGTACTTTATCCTTAAAACAGCCATCCTGGGTTAGGCTGGTTTCCTGTCTTTTTTTTTTAAATTTTAATATTAATTAGAGTTTATTCACTTTGTATCCCAGCTGTAGGCTCCTCCCTCCTCCCCTCCCAATCTCACCCTTCGTTCCTCATCTTCTGTGTCTATAATAAGACAAAAAATAGAAAGGAAGTAAAATCATTAAATCCTTTAAAAAAACTAAAAGGTAATTTCCAACAGATGTCACTATTGCCTATCTTGTGGTAAGAAAATGTCTGCAGTAGGGAAAAAACCAGAATCTCATCATAGAGAGAAGATTCTCATCCAGGACTCCAGTCAGCTGCCTCACCATCTCCAGGTGATTTCTTCTGTATGCTTATAAGTTCCCAAATTTGACGATATTACCTTTGCTTGATCCATCAATCAGGCTATTTCATTGTTTCTGTTGGATGTTGAGAACTCTTATGTTATCCCTTTCACTATGGGATTCTTCCATCTATATGCAACTCGTTATTCATTATTTTATTTTTGTGTGTTATATCGTTCAGGAACTTAAATCTTAAAAACAAATACAACAGCTATATGAAATCACTGTCAGTTCATAGAGAACAAGGCATGTGACCATTTCCTCAGTCTAATTTTATATGCTACCTATAGCTCACTAGGATTAATAGCTCAAACTTTTCGTTACCTATCTTCCTTTAATCTTCAGTGTTGGTTCACTTTCAAAGCCACAGTTCTTATGCATTAAACCACTGATAGTTTGTTTAATGGACTCTGCTCCCATTAAACACTGTCTGACTATGAAGTTTTGTTGGATATCTCAGGGGTACAAGCTTCTGTGACCCTATGGCTTTTGTATTCTATATTCCTATAGACATGTTGATGCAAGGAATATCTCAAGATCTACAACTGTCATTTGATTAAATGTGTGTTCTAGAAAAACAAAAATAAATAATGACCTATTTTGAAGTATTTTATATTTGGAAAACATATTTTGAAAATTGGTATTAAAAAGCTGGAGCATATTTATTAATATTGAAGGTATAAATTCGAAAATGGGATGAGACAGATAATATTCTGTCCTGTATGAAGGCCTGACCTGCAATGGGTATTTAGATTCTTTGAGGTATTAAATATTAAATATATTTAAATATTAAAAAGTGAGTGTTGTTACAGACTCATATTCAATTTAGAAATTTGGAAACCTCATTACCACATCTATAACTTAAATAAAATTTTACAAGAGTACTATTCTATCAATTTTCACCAACATTTACCCATGGAGAGTAACTCATCAAGGATCTACCCATGATGACCTTATAAATATCTATATATTGGTAACTCTAAGTAGGGAGTGTGTTTAAAACAAGAAGAATATATGAAATTGGGAGTGAAAACATGTGAATTGAGTAGAGTACCTTACATATGTGTATACACTTATCAAACATAAATAATAATGATAATTTTTAATTTTTCTGACATAGTAATTTTTGGATTGATATAATCTATGGATTCCAAATTACATAGTAATATATTATTCATGTAATTTACTGTCTAGATTAATTAATAAATTCAGTAGATTGTGTTGCTACCTGACATTTTTATGAATGGCATTCTCTTTTCATAATGAATTTATGGATGCATAATTCTATCAGAAATTAAAGGTCTTTTTACCAAAATACACTTCATTTTTGAAAATATACTTATGATGGATTATCCAAAATTGACTTCACATTTGATTACTACAAATATTTTATTACAGGGCAACTGAAACTATAATAGTTGACTTATTCATAACAAAATTTAAGTCTCCTGATTGTGAATTTCAGGACATTTAAACCATATGTGGTCAAACTTTCAGATTTCTAGGACTGCAGAAGGACATCTATTTCTCCCAAATTCCAGAAGAATATCCCATGGATAATTGTGGCCAACTGTAGAGTGTGGCTAGCATTTTTCTCCACAAAGGTGTTTATGAACTATTAATAGGCCTGGAGGTGACACTAGTTTTATTTCACTGACTTCACACACAAGAATCATACTTCTCACTCACATTTCCTTTCATTAAGCATCATTTAACTTAGACTGCTTCTTCCTATGTGATTACCCTTCTCAAAGAAACTTAACGATGACTTAAGGGAACCCTCCCTTTTCAACATGAATGGAAAGATAGCATGGAATTAGTAACCCTGTAGAGAAACCCTGCATGAAAATAAATGCTAGATTCTTCTTTGAGTTGACATTAGGGACCTCACTAGAAAAAAGTGTACTTTTACAAAACTGTGAAGCCACATACTTTATAGTTCTGTGAATAAAAGAGGGTGCTAGGGAGCTCACAACAGCTGGCGTCTCCTAAATCAACATTGTCCTTCCAGGAGGGAGAATCATTTTTTTCCCCAAATAAAAACAAAAGAATTTTGCTAAGTCAAAGCCTTATTGCAAGTTTTAAATAAATTGCTCTTTAATGTCATTGAAAAACAATCATGAGAACATAGAGGAACAAACCTATGTGCAGAATGTTTAAAAGTCACTATATCTTAGGCCGAAAACTATACTAAAGACTTAGATGTCACAGATTTATCTCCCGTGTTTATGCCAATGTTAAGAGTGAGTTTAATTCCATTCGCAGCCAGCCCTGAAGATACCTGATAAAACAGGGTCAAATGAAAGGGGAGGAGATCCTTCCCTATCAGTGGACTTGGAAAGGGGCAGGGAGGAGACCAGGGAGGGAGTGTGGGGTTGAGGAGGGAATGAGGGAGCGGGATACAGCTAGGACACAGAGTTAACAAAATGTAACTAATAAGAAAAATAAAATAAAATAAAAGAGTGAGTTTAAAAATGTTCTCAACAAATATTCTCAGACATCCTTGTCAGAGGTGTATAAATGCTGGGATATTTGAAGAGATTAACTAGTGAGCCATTACTGATCAGCAGGACCATGTGTATATCATGTTAATATTCCAGTCTCTAGCCACAAGGGAGTTCTTGGGGTGGCTTACAAGCACTTCCCAATGTCCACAGCATTATTTGAATTTTACCATTACTTCTTTATCTGCATGCAGTGGTTGAATGATATATCACGCTGACATTTTACATTGACATTATTGTAATAAGTGAGGAAATTGATCAAAATCTAAATTATATTCTTAAAACCAAATGGGTGTTCATTGACATTATAGACAGACTGCAACTGGGTTAGATTAGTAACCCTAATTAAATCAGCTCAACTCAGTGAGAAGATGGATGGATTGTGCCTGTTTGGGCGGTTCTGTGTTATGAAAGTTTCAGAACATACAGGTGCAGATAAATTTTAGGTGGTGGTTTTGTGCAGATTCAGTCATAGGGGAAAATCACAACAATCCATTTTGTTTTGTTTTAAAGCTAATTAAAATTAATTCATTTTAAGGACATTTTAATTGACTCTAACGATGTCTCCATTAATACTAATATTCCTTGATTCAATAATCATCTATGCAGGTGCTTAAATATGGTCATTAATATCAAATTTTGAATAAGGAATACACAATTGTTAATTCAGTGAGACATTCATACATGTCTCAAACATTAAAATACACACACATATATTATATACGTATATGTATTATCTATTCCCCATTTCACATTCTCCAATTTTTTCATAACCCCAACAGTTCTTACTCTTAACTATATGTATTTTTTGTAGCCCTCCAAACCTTGTTGTCTTATCTAAACAATGTAATATATGCCTCTGGAGCCAGCACTCATGAGACAGAAACACAAAGATGGCTGTAACTTTGATGACACTGTATACAAAGTTAAGTGTAGCTATTTAGAGGATATGTAGTAATACTGCCTTTCAAAAATGTTCCCAGTTAGTGTACTGATAAGTTGCACGGCTTACAGAGGAACAACATATTTGCTAATATCACCTAGTTATTTGCAAAATACTCAAAAACTGGTGGAACTTACATGAGTATTTTATAATACAATAATGAAATTTTCAGCATATAAATTATGAATTAATTTAGATTTTCAATGTGAAGCTCTCTAAGATGTTAATATTATATATATAGAGGAGTATTTAAAGAATTTCAAACAGAAATAATTGTTACATGATGGAGTAAAAATAATATAAAAGCTTTCAGGAAAAATTGTTCAGAGTATGAACAGTTAGGAAGACTATCACAAAAGATGTCTGTCCTCTCTCCCTTGACCTAAAGATTTGATAGATTTTTATTATAATTCCTTCTAGAATCTTACACAAAAATTTAAATTTTATTCTAAATATTACTTTAATGAGAAAATTAACAAGAATAGCTGAATGTTTTTGAACATTAAGGTCTAGGAGTAGCGATTTGCCATTAGGAATAAATGGCTTATGTTTCAAATATTGCTTCATTGGACATAAGGGCATGTAGTTCAACATGGCTTCATAATCAAGCAATAGAATGACTGACCTGTTCTTTCACTTTTAAAGTGTAATACAAGTCATGACAATGGACAAGTGATTTTAAAGCACTGAACCAAGAAAAGGCTTATTGGCAAGAAAAATATAGGCATATTTTAAATACATCTCATATTTTTACATAGAATTATTTTATATAGAATTATTTATCATATATTATATATTATATTTTTTATATAGAATTATTCTATATGTTTTATCTAGAATATATTGACTTAAAATTTCATATACATCAGTATAAAATATAATTAATATTGGGATAGTGATGTGTAAATATGCATACCTAATTACATTTAATTTGTGTTTAATTACATGACTTTTTTCATGACATTTACCCAAAAAACTGTAAATAAATTAAAAAGAAAAGAAGTGCTTTTGCAAGACGTGGTGGTTCTCACCTTTAATTGCAGCAGTTGGGAGGCAAAGACAGGTGAAAAATATGTGGGTTTGAAGCCAGCCTGTTCTACAAAGAGAGTCCAGTAGAGCCAGGGCTTTGTCACACCGATAAAACAAAAACAAAAACCAAAAAAGTATGGTTTCACAAAAAGTATGAGGAAATAGTTACAACATGTTTCAACTTGGATAAAATATGAAACCACTAGAGATGTGGAGAAAGAACCAAGTGTATTTGAAAAAATAATTTAAGAATTACATGATGAAAATGTTTGAAAAATTTTAATCTAGCCAAAAATTGGGGAAACCAAATCATGCAATGTTCAATTAACATTTCAAGATGATTTAATTAACAAACATTAAAAACATATTTTTATTATTATTATCATTTATTACAATTTATTCATTTTGTATCCCAGCTGTGGTCCCCTCCCTCATCTCCCCCCAATCCAGCAGTTCCTCCCTTTTCTCCAGCTTTGCCCTTCTCCTAGTACACTGATAGGGGAAGACCTCCTGTCCCTGTATTTGACCTTAGCTTATCAGGTCACATCAGGACTGGTTGCATTGTCTTCCTCTTTGAAAAAAAATAAATAAATAAACAAAACAAAGAGACATGTTTTATCTTCTTGTTGAAGCTATCAAAATTAACACTGTTATAGTATGGAGTAAATCTGTATGTGGTATATGCATTCTTAGATTTCAAAAGGACTCAGGTTAACTATCGCTCAAATTATCAAAAATTGAATAACTTGATGGTGTGCCCGCCATATTACTATTCTGGAAATCAGAAGTGTCAACAGAATACTATCTGACCACCATGGACTAAAGCTAGACATCAACAACAACAGAAACAACAAAAAGCCGACACGCACATGGAAATTGAACAACTTACTTCTCAATGACAGCTGGGTTAAGGAAGAAATAA
>REGO01000276.1:1276911-1300965 GCA_010120015.1 Rhombomys opimus | reverse complement strand
CTAACAGGAACTCAATGAAGATACCTGATAAAACAGGATCAGATGAATGGGGGGATGTCCCCCCCATCAGTGGACTTGGAAAGGGGCACAGTGGTGATGAGTGATGGAGGGAGGGACTGGGAGGGAATGAGGGTTCGGGGCACGGCTGGGATACAGAATTAATAAAATGTAACTGATAAAAATAAATAAATAAATAAATAAATAAAGAAGTGTCAACAGAGCTAACTCAAGGCATTTTCACAGCTGCATTTGTTTTTTAAATTGTAAAATAAAAGATCTTTTTTAAAGTTTATATATTTTGGGTTTTTCAATAACCCCTTGCTCATGATCTCTTTTCATGTTACAAGTCTGTACTACCCTTTGAGTCTTTCCCAACTCCTCACTATTTTGGGCCGTTATTTTGTTTTCCAAATATAAATTTTTTGATATTGAATCGCTTGACATTGTATATCAGATTTTTATCCATCTTAATCCATTTTAAACTATATATCCCCATACTCACCATGTAATATAGCCTATTCACATATCACTGGAATTATAACGTGGGAAATTTAGGCACTGATTTTTATGATTTTTGAATGATTCAGTTTAGGTACAAGCAGTGTGGATCTGCAGGCTTTCTTCTTCACTGCTGGTGGTGTTAAGTGATGAAACTACTTAATAAGAAATCAAGTTTTCTGTTACTATGTTCATGATCTTAGTAGCTGAGACAATTAAGTATATGTGTTGTTGTACAAAATTAGTCTCCTGAATTCTAAGAAAACATACTTGCAAATAGGTCCACTTGGAAAAGTAGAACAAACTGATTGTATAACGTTTGTTCATAAAATAAACTATTACATAAATACTGAGGGAGACGTAGTATTTCACGTGAATGGAAGCTTGGAAGAAAATGCTCATCATGCTGATGAACATTCATGAAGTAAACATTATATATAGTACTAAACAAATGACCTGAACAACTCCTAAAAGGCAGTCAGTTTGTAGAAATACTGGGATGTTTTTGGTTTTTCCAATTATGTCACAATCCATCTTAAAATGTTTATTATTGTAGATGCAAAGGAACATAATTATCCATTTTTCAAAAGAAAATATAATCCTAAGGGATTATTTTTAAGAAATAATTGTTGAAAGTATGTTATATCCTATCCTTAACTTTATTCTTTTATAACTTTGGAGATTTTATTAATTTTTTTTGTAATTTTTTTACAGTTTATTCATCATATATCCTGATTGTAGCCCCTTCCCTGATGCTTTCCCAGTCCCACCCTTTATCCCATTATCCCCCATCCCTCTCCCCTAGTCCACTGAAAGGAGGAGTTCTCCCTTGCCTCCTGCCTTTAGCTTATCAAGTCTCATCAGGATTTGCTGGACCCTCTTCTTCTGTGTTATCACAAAGCCTCATCGCCAGGGGGAAGTGATCCAAGAGCAGGCAACAGAGTTCGTGACAGAGGCAGCGTCTGCTCTCCTTACTCTGAAACCCACATAGAGACTGAGCAGCCTATTGGCTACATCTGAGCAAGGGGTCTAGATCTCCTCCATGAATGGTCCTTGGTTGATTCATCAATCTCTGCAGGACCCCCTGGATTCAGATGTTTTTAGCTTTGTTTGTCTTCTCATAGGGTTCCTGTCCCCTTCCATGATCTATGTTGGTACTACAGGGTGAACATAGCTGCCTCCTCTTTGGGGTTTTTCTGGAGGCTCCATTTTATAGGCAAGACCAGTAGTGATCTACTCAACTTTCAGTCCCTCTCCTGCACAAACTTAAACAGTGGGGATAAAGTTAACCCCTCATAGTAAAGAGGTCACAAGGGTCCTTATCTCACATGAAATCATGCTACTGTGTGAGGGCAGGAAGTAGAAGCAAGGTAAATATGTCTATACTCTGGTTCTTTTTTTTTTCTATTTGTCAAATTGGTGATTTTTTAATTAATTTATTTTTTATTGATTACAACTTATTCATTTTGTATCCCAGATGTAGCTCCCTCCCTCATCCTATCCCAATGCTACCCTCCCTCCCTTATCTCCGTGCCCCATCCCAAGTCCACTGACAGAGGAGGTCCTCCTCCTCCCTCTGATCCTAACCTATCAGGTCTCAGCATGACTGGCTGCATTGTCTTCCTCCTTGGCCTGGTAAGGCTGCTTCCCCCTCAGGTGGAGGTGATCAAAGAGCCAGCCACTGAATTCATGTCAGAGGCACACTCTGGTTCTTACAGAGTAGGAGTCATATACATTTTGCATTAGATAGCTCCAAATGGAGTCCATGTGATTCCCACCTCCAGGCATGTGTGCTGTTTAGTGATTTCCTACACTTGAGTTTGTACTGAGCCCATGAACTTTATTAGAGTGGATAAATGGCATTAGGGCAAACATAATGCCATGCCGCTTGAAAATTATGGGTAAGATTGTTTCTACCCTGTTCTCTTTCAGTCTCTAGATTAGCCATAAGATATTAACGCAGAGAAATGCTGTGTGTGAACTAGGAATTCTTTTGAGACTTGCATAAATATAAGAATAAGTCTCTTCTCTTAATGAAATTATGCCTTGACTCCTGAATTATCCAGAGCTTGACTGCAACCTAGTGAAAAAATCTGAATCAGATTGCCAGTTCCTCTGCTTCCAAGTTTCAGACTCAAGAATCTCTTATAAACCATGTGTTTGATTCCTTTTTTCAATAGGATCTTTAAGCTTTATTGAGTGGTTGTAGTATCTCTATCAACCTTTTTACTTTATTATTATTGTTGTTGTTGTTGTTATTACAATTTCTTCACTTAGTATCAAGGCTGTAGCCTCTTCCCATATATCCTCCCAGTCATACCCACCTTTCTTCTTCCCTGCCACCATTGAACCCCCCTAGTCCACTGATAGAAGAGGTCCTGGAGAAATTTCCAACTAGTTAAGCATTTCAATAAATATTTTCTATTATGTGTTTTCAAATAAAGCTGGATGTCTCATGAAATCTTTGGCAGGTAATTCCTAATGATTTCAAACTGAAAAGCATGTTATGATTATTCCCATAATCTAGAGCAAGCTTCTGCTATTTTTCTGTGTAATTTATCAGGTAGTAAACATGTATGTTGTACCAGCCACACACGCTCTGGGCTGCGGTTGCTTATTTTTCATATTGTGCTGGAAAGTATAGAAAATACATCAATGGATATTTTATTTTATTCAAATTAAAACATGTTGATACAGCCAAGCTTGTAGATATTCTTACCTAAGATGAAAATAAGCCATACAGCTAGTCTAGAAGAATGAAAGCAATGTATCTGACAGAGAGAAAAAATGAATCTTAAAACCTCAAGATTGAATTTACATGTATTTTACTTGATTTTATTTTTATTTTTCATCCATATTTTAATATTATAATAAATATTTCCATATTTAAAATTATAGCCAGTTTTATGGCTATAATCTCTAAATAATCATAAAAATTACAATATATCTAAATTAAGTAAATAAACTTATGAATTATAGAGGTAAATATTCACAAAAGTGAATGCACTTTAATATATTATTGAAAAATGTATTCTTTTTTAAGTAACTTATAGTTATGTATATTGGTTAAAGTATATGATAAAACAAAAATTTTATTTGTCTAAACATATTCGAGCATTGTTATTTAATGGTGCTGTTTTCTCTTTTTCAAACTTTATTATAAATTTCATTATTAGTTGACAGAAATAGCTCATTAAAGTGATTATGGAATTAGAATATAAAATTTAATGAAGGGTTTGAAGACATTGTGTTAGACCACATTTGGTGCTACTACAACTTTCAGAAAACTGAAGATTAGATGTAATTCTAAATATCCTCAAGTAAGCGTAATGATAAAATTTTACTGACAAACTTCTAGATTTTATTTTTATTCAGCATTCTACTGAATCCATTGCATGAATTCCAACAATTTATGATGTAGTTCTTTTTTTGTATAAGCTTTGTCAATTTTTTTTATTGCCATTGCCAGCTATATTTGGGTTTTCAAAATGATGTATTGATACCATTATACTCAAATTCATTAAAAAGAAGTATTGATATTTATATCTATATGCTGCAAATGTGTTTGTAAAAAGAAAATAAATTACTATAAGTTGATAGCATTTATTGATCAATTTATACTTATTTTGATAAACCTTGTTGAAGTTTCACAGGACAGAGGCAATTCTAATATTTTATGTTTCTATTCCCAAAATCATATACAAGTTTTTTAAACTTGTAAACTTGTAAATATTATTTTTCTTTTTGCAGCTATGTACTTGGAAGTCTGTTTATACCTAGAAAGACTTATTTTTATGGATTCAGGTTTGCAGTTTTATTTTATTCTTCAGGACCTAGGAAAAACGACTGAATTATATATGGTATGAAATAAAACTTTATTAGATAAAACAATGGCCACATATGTCCAAAGCATTATGACAAATGCTACATATAAACAAAGATTGCATTGCATCCAAACTAATATTTGCTATATCATATTTCTGTTACTCTATAAAATTAGAGAAGTATCTGGTAACCTTCATGAACAAATCAACACAATTTAGAAGCAGCACAATTTAATACGGAGAACAAGATGTTGTAATGGTTGTCATTCATTTTTAAAGCTAATGAACCCTAAGAGAAAAATTTTAAAAACTGAATTTGTAAAAAATACCTCGCAGCCAGCCCTGAAGATACCTGATAAAACAGGGCCAGACGAAAGGGGAGGGGGTCCTCTCCAGTCCGTGGAGTGGAAAGGGGCAGGGAGAAGCTGAGGGAGGGAGGGTGGATTGGGAGGGAATGGGGGAGCGGGATGCAGCTGGGATACAGAGTTAATAAAATGTAAATAATAATAACAAACAATAAAAAAGAATGTAAAAAAAATACCACTAAACATATTGTGAAAATCCCTAAATCTTAATTATGTAGTGAGTCAAGTTTTAGAGAGGGTTTACGGGAGTAATTATTTTTTACTCCTTGCGGAAATCAAAGGTGACATTGTCATAGGAAGACTGGCAGTCTCACAATCCTTACCACAGTCTCTTATCACACAATCCAGCAATCGTACCCCTGTGTAGTCACATAGGAGAATCAATAGCATATATCCATACATGTCCTTCATATACATGTTACTAGTATTTATTATAAACAAAATGTTCTTCAAAAATCAAGTGTTAGAACTATGGCACATATATAGAATACATGAATATTCATCAATAAAAATAGAAGACCTATCAAAACAGAAAACAGAAAAATATTTAATTTATAGTATTAAGTCAAATAAATCAATCTATAAAAACTGAAAATTCCATCCTTTCAAGTTTTTGGCATTAAAAATGAGGTAAAATAATAGGGGAAGAAAAAAAACTTCATTTTCAGATTTTGGGGTACAGAGTGGTAGAATGCAGGAGAATATCAGTGAAGTTAAGACGTTTTCATGAGATTTAGTTGATGGAAATATGACATTGCTCATTCTGCCAAATTGCACAGTACTATGTAACATGAAGTGAGTGTAAGTAAAAGCATGGATTTTATTCAATCATAGGGCATCATTATGATTTTCTTAACTGAAACAATGGAAGGGAACTAGTGTATTATGAAACAAAGTGAGAACAATGATAAAACTACAAAGCAAGATGCTAATTCAACTTCCTCCATTTTTTATCATTTATAAATCATATCTATGATGAGGATTTAAACAAAAAAATTAGACAGATTAGATATATAGTTTCTGTTTCCTATGGTTGGATACTTACATAAATATCTCTTTTCACTTGAATGGTATCTATTTCTATAAAAGAGTATTTGAATAGATTTATTAGCTCATTTTGTTTTATTTATTTATTACAATTTGTTCACTTTGTATCCAGGCTGCAGCCCCCTTCCTCATCTCCTTCCAGTACCACTCACCCTCCCTTCCCCAGTCCACTGATAGGGAGGACCTCCTCCCCTTCTATATGACCCTAGCCTATTAGGTCCAAATGAGGCAAACACACATTCACATCATTTTTGAATAAGATAATGAAACCATCACAACAGTCTAAATGAGGCTGGTGTCCAGCTGTAGCCAATCAGATGGCTTCTCTATTTTGTTTCCATATTTAGTATCAGAAATCTCATTGCAGTAGTTGCCATGGGGAGTTTGCTCAACTTCTTGTGGCTCTTAGTCCTGTCCAAGACAAAAAACTTTTTTTTCCCATCAAATGAACTGAGCTAAACTTAGTTAGTGTGATGTTTTTCTTTTAACACATCAAAGTGGAATATATTTAACAGATTCTTATCTAACTACAGACATAAGAGTAAACCCACAGAGATGTTTAAAAAGCTGATCCATGATAAGAGCTATCGCCAAGGCAATGCAAAACTTCACGAACATAGTAATTATTCAATGTGGCACGTTTAGAGATTTGGGTGAAGACTTTTGATTCTCTAATTTTATTTCCGTATTCTCATGTAGTGGCTATTGGAAAAGATATTTTATTCAGGAAAAAAGAATAGTTTATTAAGACATCACAAATGTAAATAAATATCTTACAAAAATAATGTTAGATAAATTCTATTCACTTTAGATCTGTTATATATTTAAGCCAAACTGGACATGTAGTTTCTAAACACCTTGCTTATTTTATTGGTACATTGGAAGGGACAAAAGTGTCTAATTGATACCATATAGGAAAAAAATGGAATGCAAAGTGCACTAATTTAGTTGATATTTGAACAGAAAAAGGAGTGAAATCTATAATTTTTATGAGTTTGACATAACATACTAAATTACATGTGCAATGGACTGAACTGCGTGCCCAGGAATGAACCTGAAGCTCTAATAGCTAGTAAAACTCTACCTGAGAAGAGGGAAAAATGAGAGGTAGGGGGGCAGAATGCACTTTAGAAGAAAATGAAACAAACACCAGATTTCTCTTATGTACATAGACATAATGGAGTTAGAGCTAGACAGATCTTCTATAGCAGGCAGGTAGGAAAAGGGAACACAGACAGACAATAAACTGGTAAAGCTTGATTCTTATCCTGACTCTTCTTACATGAGACGAAGGCTTTGCTCTTTGCCCTTCCAGCAATAGCCTTTGTATTTACAGGTCCAGTCTGATCACTTAGGTTTAAGACTGGCCCTGAACATCTTTGCCTGATAGGATCCAATAAGCCTTTATTTATGTAATTTGTTCGTACCAAAATTAGGAGATCAGGAATCTATGCTGTATTATAACCTCTTTGCTTAATCTATCCAACACAAGCTAGATGAAAGGGATTCAATCCTGTACACACACACACACACACACACAAAGCAACAAAACACTTAAACTTCACTCCCTCTACCAGCCTTATAGAGCAAAATTAGACTTCATTTTCCTGAGCCTCCACTATGCTCTGTAAGAAATTTTCTTTCCATGTGCCTTGCCTTGTGATTATTTCTTTTCTTGTAATGATGTTACCCATTGCTGCCTTCTGGGTCTTAGATTTATCTACAATTAAATTCTTTAATTGATTGAGTAAATGAAGACAATACACATCACTACATGGTAATAGAAATGTGGTAAACATTAAGATTTTGACAGAAAATGAACTGAATGAGACACTGTAATTCCAGGTTCACAGGTCCCTCAGAGACCACCAAGAGATGACTCGATGCAATAGCAAGAGAGCTTTATTACCAGTGATCGAACCTGGGACCTATATCAAAGTCTACCTCAAAAATGGCAGATATTAAAAATATCATAATAAAAGCACTGGCTTTTGGGTCAGATATTGTATACACAAAGTATAGATGTGTTTAGCATGATGAAATGCACCTCTAAATGTATCTCCAGAAGACAACCAAAAGGCAATTAAAATCTCAAGCTTGTGACTAGATAATAAGCAATCAGTGTTCCATCAACTTATTAGAACTCTATCGATCAATGTCAAAACTCTGGACTTCTGAAATCTTATAAAAATATAAACACAACAGTAGCAGAGAGAAGAGAGAAATCTGAAATATCTCCCATTTTTAATATGCTTTAAGTTATTTTTTATTACAATTAACATTCACATACCTTAAAACGCCTACTTATATCCTCCAATCTTTCTTGCATTTATCAACCCTGAAACATTTTTCCAGGCCAAAGATCATTCTCTAGATTCTCAAAACCTAAACTCCTATATCCTCAGACCCTACATAAACTCTGTTATCTTTCTGTCCAGCTATTCACCATAAGACATAGATAATTAACATGAAGCCTGTAGGCAAGACAAACCTGCTTGCCTTTTATAAATACAAGATCGAGTACCTAGTATTTCTATCTAGCCAATTAATTGACCAATGAACTAAGAGTGGACCTAACTGTCTGCTCCTTAACTGCAAAACTACCATTAGCTTAGCCTAGTCATCAATCTGATCAGAGACCTGAGAAGGATAAATATGTACCAGTCCATGTACCAATCAAAATGACAGTGACAACTAGTCAGTCCATCACTTTAGGCAGCTGTCCCTGGCTCCTGTGGTCTTGTGGCATCATGAGGAGGGGTGGTCCAGGGACCAGGCACAGATGATGAGAGACTGTTTCTGTGGAGAAAGAAATGAGAGAATGGCCTCACCTTGCCCTTAGCAACGTAAAACACAGACTTTCCAGGTGTCCACAGTTTTGTCCACAGTTTATACTGGGCCCGAGCAGTGGTCCAGTTGGGGCAGTCTTGCCCAGTGGTTAGCATACCAAAATCCAGAGTCACATTCCGCCCAAATCTTCTTGGAGACCTTGGGAGAGCTACTACCAGGATTTTGGTACTCTCTGTCATAATAAGCTTACACATGTTTAAATGCCATATTCATCAGATCTCTGACAAGCTTGAGGGTCAGCATATATGAATTATTTTTTATCTCTTTTAATTATATATTTTAAATTGCATCCTATGAAATAGAATGTCATAATCTCTAATTCTGACATATTCCTTAAATAAATATTTTAAAACCATATTTATCGCAAGCAAATCTACATACACCAAATTCATAATTACTCATCCTAGGCTTAACTTTAAAAACACAAACAGAAGACCAGACAAAATCCGTTCTTAAAACTAATTGCAATCATTAGCATAACTTCAAATATCTTTTTAAACTAAAATCAAAGCAAAACTTTCAATCAAAAACAATACATAGAAGGTCAAGAAAATCTTGCTCAGCCTATCATCTTAAATTAAGACTGAATAGCAAAAAAAAGCATAAAGGACAAAAGTTTCATTTAACACTAAATAGAGAACTAAACACAACTGGCAACATTAGCAGAGATGGACAATTCTGACCATTTCAAACCTATCAGCCAAAAAGAAACAGCATTAAATCATTTATATAGGAGCTGGCAACCAGGCATATGTTCTTATAATAATTAACAATAACTTGAATATAACCCTATATAAATCTGGGCTAAAGAGCATAAGAAAACATTTTACATTGAAGAAGCATCAGCCTTTAAATAAAGAGCAACATATCTTGCAGTTCTTTCTCAAATCATGCTTGCAGGTGTAAAAAACATAGAAAATATTGTTTATATCTTCTATAACATTCTATATGCCTTCAGGTTAGGCTTTTCCCAGCTCCATTATTTTGATTTAAACAGGCATTTTTCTTGATTTTCAGACTACATAAAAGTTTTCATCAGAACCCTTTTCGTTATTTTATCATTTGCCATAAAACATAAAAACTGCAATTTTCTTAATTGACTCAAATAGTATGGCTTAGTTTCATCTGGTAAAATTAACAAAATATATACCAAAGTCTTTTGTCTTCCCCAAAGGATTGAGAAACTGTTCAAAGTTCCCTGTGAGAATGCCCAAGGACATTGTCTAAAATACCTGATAAACTTTAAAATATTTCATAACCTTAAACATAATTTTTAAAACCTGTTTTTGCAATATCAAAATAAAGTACCCCATTTTAGAAATGAAGTCACAAAATATAACCATAATTTTAAAACTCAAAACAAAATTTTATCAGTGTAAACAATTCAGTGCTTTTAAAATCAATACCAAGTGTATTATTTTGATATTGGCTGCCAAGAAAAAAATTTTGTATACAAACACATGGAGGTGCAGTTTCAATATTTTATATATTGAGTTTCAAATATTATTATTTTTATAAACCTGGTTTTTAAGATAGGACAGAAACTATGTAAAGTCTTAATACAGTTAATAATCAATAATCAGACATCAAGATATATAGATCATAGTAAACTTATATATTCAAAACAGAAAAAAAATATAAAACTCATTTTTATTCAATTTAGCTGTAATTTCCAGGGAGAAACATCTTGCTACCTGTTGAATCCAATTTTTATGACCATAGAGGCTTGCATTTTTTTTTGTTTTGTTTTGTTTTGTTTTAACCTGGAAAGCTGCTGTTTCTCCTTAAAGAGCTATCTGCTTGCACAAAAGCCTTAAACATTTCTCAAAACTTGTTTTGTCCACTTCAGCAGTAGCATCAGTCTTAAGGTTGGGTACTATAGGGGCTGGCATCCCATATATAATCTCAAAGGGAGTTTAACCTAGTTGGTAAGGGGAATTCCTAACCCTATAAAGGGTAAAGGGGAGGAGCACCACCCAGTCAGCGACAGTCTCCCAGGTTAATTTAGTTAAGGTCCTAAACTTTGGGGCCTATATGCACAATACAATCTCTAATCTGCCCCAATCAATTTTGCTACAACACAAATGCTGGTCCTCCAGAGCCAGGACCTTATTCTGAGACCTGGGTCTCTTTTGGGGGCAATTTTTGACCCAATGACTTTCCTCCTTGAAGTATGCACACTGGTTTTTACCCAGGGGCGGTTTTCATCGTCCTTCAGGTCCTTTGTCCTGGGCTCTCTGCTGAAGTTGGCACTTCCTTTCTCTGGGGTCCAAAACATTGTTGGCCAATAGCACCCTTGACAGATCTCCATTCCAAGTCTTTCCTGTCTTCAACTGCTTTTTCTCAGAACTGTCCCTGTTATTGTACACTCTCTCAGCTACCTTTGCAATGTCATAGGTCCTAGCCTTTCCTGTTTCTGTAATTTCTTTTTTATGTCTGGAATGGACTGGTTAATGAAAGCCAAAGCAACAATACCTATATGTTCAGGTTTTTCTGGATCTACATGTGTATATCTGCAAAAGGATTCATTAATTCTTTCAAGGAAGGCAGCTGGACTTTCATCCATTCCCTGTCTGACATCATATATCTTGGCCAAATCAGTGGGCCATCTTGTGACAACCTTGAGACTTGCCAACAGAGTCTGGTGGTAGACGAGGAGAAGTTCCTTACCTGCAGCAGTGTTGTAATCCCATTTGGGCCTCTTATAGGGAAAGTAATCATCAATATGGACTTGATCTGTGGTTTGGACTCCTGCCATGGGAGTCCCATCCTGCAAAACAGAGTAAGGGGGGTGTGAGGGAGCCGGGGCAATGGCCTCTAGTTTTGGAGAGCCTGTGGAAGAAGGATTGTTGGTGGAGGTCAGAAAAGGCTTAATCCATGGAGGTAGATGAATCATTAGAATCCTTTCAAATTACAATATAGGGTACTTGCTCATAGTACCCACATGCTTTCTGAAGAATTCCTTTCCACACATCAATTGAAAGACCATGACCTCTAGTCTTAATTTCTCCAAAATGAGTTAGAACAAAGTGAAGGGGTTTGGAAGTATTCTGTCCCATATCATCAATCAATCTGTTCATCAGAAGAATCCAGGAAAATGCAAAGAAATAAAGAGGACAATTTCAACAAACAGTAAGTCACACACAAAAAAAGGAGCTGGCCATCTCAGGCAAAAGCGAAACTAAATACACAGCCTGTATATGGGCCAATATCCCAGGACAAAACTGAAATCATAGAAGCGAAAAGAGCTGCAGCTTCAAACAGAAATAGAATCAAGCACTTTCAGGCAAACGGGAGACCACAAACAATTAATCACATAAATGAGACAGTAACTCTGAGCACAACACCAAGAAAAAGACAATTAATCATACACAAAGGCAAAGTAAAACCAAAAACCTAGCTTTTCCCGGAGTTCTCTGCCACAGAAGTTCCAGAAAGACTAACATTGACTCCAATTGGTGACCCCACTCTGGTTTCCCTGCCACAGAAGTTCCGGAGGGGTAAACTAACAAGGTCAAAATGTCTTTTTGACCTCTCCACCCCCTATGGTTGTGAACTGATACATCTGTCTTATCCACGGCTGACCACTTCTATAAGCACCTCGAGGCTTTTCAAAATAAGGAACAAAAAAGTAAAGGCAAACAAACATTTAAAGCAGATAGACAACATAGAAGACATTTACCCACAGGATTAATTTTACCGCGTCTGGAGTGCTAGATGTCCCGAGGCATCCCAGAGGAGCCCCCAAATGTAATGACAGGTTCACGGAACCCTCAGAGACCATCAAGAGATGACTCAATGCAATAGCAAGAGAGCTTCATTGCCAGAGCAAATGAACTTGGGACCCAAGCCTCACTGACACCGCAGTAGAGAAGTGGGACCTCGAGCTCTGAGTGAGCAGGATTTTTAAAGGGAAAGTCTGTGAGCAGGGGGTTTCCATGACAGCAATCAGGGGGGCACATGTGTCCATGACTGCAAGCAGGGAGGGTACACATGCCTTGACATTACAGGATTAGGTAAAGTTTAGAGAGGCGAAGTTACCTTTTCTGAGGCACTTAATCACAATTGCTAAGGCATATAATCACAATGGCTATCTTTCAAAACCATATCTGAAACACTGGGGAGAATTTTCACATCCAATTCTCAACCGAATCCCATTGATTATTGCCAGGGAGATTGTCTCTATTTTCTATGAAGCATTTATTCTGTATTCTTTCCTGGAATTTGTTGCTGGGAGAGTTAATTTTGTTTTCTGCCAACTATACATTCTGTGATATTTCTTGGTACCTGAATTCAGTTCCCAATCAAGATGGCTCTTTATTTCAAAATGGAGTTATACCCAGGATAAGTTAAACTTTTCACATCTTTTCCTTCCCAGTTCTCAGTTCTTTAAAAGTTCTTTATTTAATTGTTTAATTTATATACAAAGCATATTTTACATACACACACACACACATATATGTGGTAGAATCCTTGTAAAAGCAAATACATCACACAACTACAAACTACAAAATAATTTCATAATTTCATGTAAACTTTCATCTGTTTAAGCTTTTAATTTTATTTTAATGGGATCTCTGGGAAGCTGTAAGGAAAATTGTTTTTTTCTAGTTTCACTGTTTGTCCAAATCTCATAGCTAAGTTTTTCACAACTGTTAGAAGTCACTGTCTCTCAAGTGAAAACTTGCTATGGAAAGTTGATCAGGGAATAACTCCTATATGTTTTTTATATTGCTACACTATCCCCCAGGGTGGTTGTGTCTGTTGCAAATTAATATAACCCTTGTTTTTTAACACATTGCGATTAAAAATAATATTGAGGAATCTTAGTTTTTCAGTTGAGAAAACTTGCAAACAGGTTCCTGATGGCTATTTTTCAGTTGTGTCTATGTAGTTTAACCAAAATCCTCCTCAGACTGTCTTTTATTGAAGCATCCTCAGTTTATGACCTTTTCCTCAAATTCCTTCTATCAAGAAGCTATGTATATAAATCCTAGACTGGTTCCACATTACAATACCTGGTCTCTTATCAGCTTTGGTAAATAAATCTGGTTGTTTGATCATTTAGTTTTCATATCTCTTAACCTAGATGCACACTTGTGCTCCAATGTCCAGGATCTCTGACTTGCAAATGAACTTTAAGGATTTTACTATGGAGTCTCTTTAAACTTCTCATGATTCAAGTGCTTAGAGAGATACATCAGTGGCTAAACATACACTGCTCTAATTATAGCATCTATGCGAAAAGAATCACAGCTACCACCAATATAAGTACCAGGGATCCTGATGCCTCTGGCCTCTGCTGGTACCTGTACACACACACACACACACACACACACACACACACATTCAAATGTCCACAACCTCAGACTCACTGGAACACACACTTAAAACTAAAATAAAATATTTACAAAATTTTCAATGCTCTACATGCCAGTTTGATCCTAATGCCTCTGTGAAAAAAATCATCCAAAACCATCAATGAAATAAAACTTATGAAATTCTGAAACCTTCACTTCCAAAACTTCCCTCTTCAAAAACAAATACAAAAACAATTAAAATTTTAAATCCTGTGTACCAAGATTAAAGGTGGCACCACCACCAACAACACTTGTTTTTTTATCATTTATTACAATGTGTTCAATTTGTGTCCCTGCTGTGCCCCCCTCTCATCTCCTCCCATTCCCACCCTCCCTTTCTTATCTCCTCCTGTGTCCTTCCCCCAGTCCACTGATAGGAGAGGTTCTCCTCCTCTTCCCTCTGAACCTAGCTAATCAGGTCTCAACAGTATTTGGCTGCATTGTCTTCCTCTCCTCTGTGGCCATCAAGTCTGCACCCCACAGTGGGAGGTGATCTAAGAGCCTGTCACTGAGTTCATGCCATAGAAAGCTCTTACTCCCCTTACTAGGGACCTCACTTGGAGACTGAGTCTATGGGATATATCTGAGCCAGAGTCCTCTCCATACATTTTATTTTTTTAATTTTTTATACTAATTAAAGCTTATTCACTTTTTCTCCCAGATGTACCCCCCTCCCTCATTCTCTTCCAATCCCACCCTCCCTCATCTTCTCCCATTCCCCTCTCCAAGTCAACTAATAGGGAAGGAATGGCAATTTCTCATACATTTATTTTTTAAGAGTTGCTTTCATCATGGTATCTCTTCAAAATATAAATCAGAACTAAGACAGGGCCAGCCACTGCAGCAGGATCAATCCACTAGTGTCCTCAATAATGAAGATAACCACTCATCCTCTCCTAAAATCCTTCAACTCTTGATAGTTTCCTAGTTAGGTGGGATGTGTGGTGTGTGACCCTCTCCCTCCTACATTCTGCAAGGTTGGTCTTGTACAAGTCTTGTGCAGTTAACTCTGTTGTCTGCTTATGTTCCCACAGAGTTCTATCAGTGTCATCTTTCCAACCTTTAGCCCCTACAACTAATCCAGGCTGTGCCTGTGTCACACTAGGCTCTGTAACCTGAGGGGAAGAGGTGTGATATATATGACCTGTTTGTGGCTGAGTGCTCCAAAAACAGCTTATCCTCTGCCCTTGGCCAGTTGCTAGTTTCTATGGTAACTATTCAAAGACTGTTTTCTGGTAATGGCAGAAGCTGCACTAATATTTCATATGAATAAAGCTAAAAGGCATTTTGATACTATGTCTACTTACCAAAATATTAATAGTAAGTTTACTTCTAGTCATAGGAACAGCCCAACTATGAGTTCAAGGAAACATTCACACTAAAACAAATTAAAGTGAACAACAACAAAAACATGCATTTGTTCTTGGGAAATAGTCCTTACTTTTAAGCAATCGGCTATTGACATTTTTCACCTATTGTAAAAATAACTTTATTTGCCAGATTAGTACTTGTTTCAGAAGCTCACTGCCAAATGTAACATAGCTGTTCTGTCTCAAAGTCCTCTCTAACCTGAATGATTCAATCTGGCATCTCTCAGCTTTTGATGAAATCACTCTGCTTGGCCTCAAACTAACTCTGGTAATTTTTTTCTAATCTTCTGGGTCCTTTTTTTTATTCTTTAGCTTCAACTGCCTCTGCACAAACTCATAAATGAACTCTATTCCATTGCACTGTATTCAGTGAAATAAAATGCACTGAACTCAACTCTACTCAACTGAACTAACTAAATTGCCAGTACTGTCCTGTACTGAACTCAACTCTACTGCACTGCCTTCTTTACTGAACTCTCTATGGTACTCTACTGACCTTACTTCTCTATTCTCTCTACTGTAACTTACTCTACTCTCTCAGCTCTTCTGTACTACTTTTAAGTAGCTTCTCTTTTCTTTTGTTTTTGTGAGAGTTGGGAATATCCCTGATTCATTCTGTCAAATTTTTCTTTAATTTGTCACTTTGTCTGTCCTTCTATTAGATATCATTTTCAAATATGGTTGCTTCCTTCTACAAACTAACTTTACATTCATTTTTTTTTAGGATTATAGTTGTATACTAAGAACATGTCTATAGAGCAGCCAGATGGACTAAAGGTGTGCTGGATTAAAATGTCTCTATACCACCATGATCAAATATTTCCACACCAATCATTGTTACAGCTCACAGGGTGCATATCATTGCAAGAATGTAGAGGACATTTCCACCAATAGCCTGCATACATTACAGAGCTACCTGCACTGTAATATTATTTATAATCATGAAAATATAGAAATAGTGCACTCCATGTAAGTTTCATTAGTATATATCATAATATATCAGCCTTTAAAAATGAGAGGACAGGAACTCCACAAGGAGAGCAACAGAACAAGAAAATTTGAACACAGGGAACTTCCCAGAGACTCATACTCCAACCAAGGACTATTCATGGAGATAACCTAGAACCCGGACAATGCAGCCACTTCTGATGAGAACTGATAGACTAAGATCAGAAAGGAGAGGAGGACCTCCCCTATCAGTGGACTCGGGGAGGGGCATGCATGCAGAAAGGGGAGGAGAGTGGGAAGGGGAGGGGAGGAGGGAGGGGCTTATGGGGGATACAAAATGAATAAAGTGTAATTAATAAAAGTTAAATAAAAAATTTAATAAAAGATGAGACTGTGAGACAGCATGTCTCTTTGAATCTTTGGCCTGCTATTTTCCTTCTATTGGGTTGCCTTGATAATCTCATATGAAGACTTTTGCCTTTCTCATTGTGTCGTGTTTTGTCCTGCCTGCCTGTTCCATCTGGCCTGCTCTTTCTGAAGAGTAAATGGAGGGGAAGTGGATCTGGAAGAGATAGAAGAGTGTAACAAAGAAGAGTGGCTGGAGGGGAAACTGATTGGGTTCTATTGAATGAAAAAAGAATCTCTGTTTAATTTAAAATAAAAACCTAGAAATCGTCACAAATTTTACAATGTTAGTAAACATAAAGAATATTATACTAACTCACATACACACACATATATATCATAAAATAAGAAAAGGAGTGCAGAGTATCATCAATGTGAGGGAATCTATTTTCATCAAAGATAGAAAGAGAAACAGTAGCACGGTGGAGATGAGGGACGGAGGGAGGGACTGGGAGGGAATGAGGAATCGGACATGGCTGGGAACAGAGTTAATAAAATGTAACTAATAAGGAAAAAATAAAATTCAAAAAAAATTTAAAAAAAGGAAAAAAAACTTTAATGGCAAGATGAACAACTTTTTTATGGTTATAAACTTCCAATTATGTTCAATATACAAAGTTTAATAATCTCTTGAACCTGCTACTGGCATGATTTGCCTTTACTCTATTGATAATATAGTATTGTAAACTCTAAAGTTAATTATCAACATAAAACTCATTTAATTTTCATAACCTTTGTACTAATAGACTCTACCTCATGCTATAGCTACACACAAAACTTCTGTGATGTTTGGTGTCTTGTCGGATTATTTCATTTTGGGGACAATATCACTAAATTTGCCGTAGTCAAAGTTCATTATACCAAGTCAACCAAATGTACTTTTTAAAATATTATTGATAATAAAAAAATTTTTGTAACACAGACTAAAAATAATACTACATTACTAATTTATATATGAAATTACTACTACAACAGACAGAAATATGCATATATTTAAATTTTTTATTTCAAACACAATAAGAACACTCAGTAGTTATTCTCCCTTTAAATGTAGAAAATACAATTTTTTTTAGCTAAAGAGAAATTGTTCTCTCTGGCCTTAGTTCCTATGCTCACTGATTGACTTGTGTTTTGGTGAAGACTGACAGGGAAGGAATGTAAAGGCTTTGTAATTAATAAATTTTTGCTGCTGCTGAGTACCAGTAGCTTTATTTTAAGTTATACTAGCACACTTCCCAATTTAATCATAGCACACAGACTGAATACTAACATATTAAATCAAAAGCTTTTTTTTTCAACTGAGTAAGTAAGTAATCTTCAATACATAACTACAACATAGTTGACTAGTATGCTTTGCAGCTAGGAGAAAATTAAATTTCTGATTTTATATATTTATTTTTCATTTTATTTATTTGTTTTTCTTTGAGCTGTTTGTTCTGTGTCCCTCTGATGTATACATAAAAAGCTGGAGGCACAGAATTAGCTCAGTTTATTTTAGATATCTATAATCACACTAAGTCATGAACTTTCACCACACTCTATAAAGCTTCTTAGTTGCAGCTATATGTTTGCAGTGATGAGTGAATTGGCTGGCAATGATGAGTTTTTTGTGCAACATAAAGGGTATTATTCATATTACTAAAAAATTAAAGTGTGATGGTACATATATATATATGTATATATATATTTCATAAGTAAATAATAGATAGATAGATAAATAGATAGATAGATAGATAGATAGATAGATAGATAGATAGATAGATAGATTTTACTTCTTAATGCAGTATTGACACATTTTGGGAACTCTGTGGTTAGATATAATTGGTTCAACTAACACAATCACAAATATCTTTTTAAAAAATTAGAAAATATATTATCTTGAAACAGAATCCCAAAGGGAAAGATCCAGTATAAAATTCAAGGAAGAGCATGGGATGGTAGATGAAACACACTGAAAAAAGAAGAGAAATGGATTTTTTAGTTACTTTAATGTTACTGTGAAGAGAAACCATGACGAAGGCAATTGCTTACACTTTCACAGGTAAGCCCATGATGAGCAGGCCAGGGCACATTCCACTAGGTGAGCAGACATTCATGATACTGAATTAGCTGCTAGCAGTTTACATCCTGATCAACAAGTTCAAGGCATAGAGGAAGACTAGGCATTGGATGTGTGTGTGTGTGTGTGTGTGTGTGTGTGTGTGTGTTTTAGAAGCCTAGCTTTCACCTGATGGATATAGGATATAGTTAAACACCAACAATACTAGTGCTTCAGGTAGATTAGTCAAATAGGTGAGCATCAGGATAAGCCAAAGACCCAGACTCAGGAAATAAAGTGGTAGAAATTAAGGGGTACAATGATATCCAAATCTGGTTTCTACAATGTATACACACTCATCCATTCAAGCACCAACACAGATAACAACATAAAAATACTTGTGCAAGCCTACCAATACTCACACAAAGAAAGAAAAAAACAAAAAAGGATTTATTTTAGGCTAAATAAATAAATGCTAATATTTAAAACATGAACAGTTTAATTTTGTGCAATTTTATTTAATTTTTATTTGTATATTGTATGTAGATATGTATAATACTTATTTTGAAAGTATGGGATACAACATGCATGTCTGAGAACAACTTGCAGAAGCTGAATTTCCTTTTCCACAATGTGGAGCCTGGGAATCAAATTTAGGCTATTGGGATAAGTGTCTTTACCAGCTGATAAATTTGTAAACAAAAAGAAACAGAAATATTCCAAGGAAGCACATTTAGATATAGAATAAATTAAAAGTATGACTATTGACAGAGAACTGAAGCACCAGGCTAATGACCACATGAATATCAGAACATGAAGAATTATTGATGCATGTATAATAGCTACATTGATTGAAACATGACTCTAGAGAAAAGTTGTTTTTAAGTATCTTTACCTTTATTTCAATTACCTATTTAGAATATCATAGGCAAAATGATTACTTGTGAATGGATTAACAGACAGAAGTACAAAGAAACAATTTAGCAAATCTATGGTATTGTGGTTAGAAATATAAATCAATTAGGAGAAATATTTGATATACTTAATAACCTATGAACAGAATATCGGAAAAGGTGTTCTCCTTTAATAAGCTAATATAGGCCTGTAATGAGTACATTCATAATCCAATGTGGTGGAGACTCCTAGAGGGAACTTGATCAAAATAGACTGTAGAAATGTATGAAGTTTGCAAAGAATAATGAAGTTAATAGATAAAATAAAATTCAAACATTTAGAATATAAATTTAGTGTATTTATGTTATGGATAAAGCTGTAATAGTGAATTTTATGTTCATTGATTTTGTTTGTACATATATGTATAACAGTATCATGTAGGTGTATCTAAGATAAATGCGAGTATCTGTATATCTTTATTGATATGTATATTATATACTTATAATCATTGATACTGCATAATATCAGATTTTTTAAAAATAAATAGGTCTGAAGAAATGACTCAGTGTTTAATAGTGGAAATCATATTGCAGAGAAATTGAGTTTGCTTCCCAGAACAACCATGGGGCTTCCTACAAATGCCTGGAACTTCAGTGTCTCAGTACTGAAAAATTCACTCTTCACAGGCCCCTCAAAACACACACACACACACACACACACATACACACACATACGCACAAACACACACACACAGATAAACACAAAACATAAAATAGAAATAATCTTTTATAGTAAATTATGAAAAGGAATGGATACCCCAAAGAAGTTAGACAGCAAAAATTTTTTAAAATGAATTTTCTGAAGACTAATAAAAATACAATTTCAAAAATAAAGAAATATGGTTGAGTTAACTGACTTTATTAGAAAGAAATTAATCTGATAATCCAACCAAGGGTCATCTATGCATATAACCTAGAACCCCTGCTCAGATGTAGCCCATGGCAGCTCAGTATCCAAGTGGATTTCCTAGTAAGGGGAACAGGCACTGTCTCTGACATGAACTCAGTAGCTGGCTCTTTGAAAACCTCCACCTCCCTGAGGGAGATCAGCCTTTTCAGGCTACAGAGGAGTACAATGCAGCCAGTCATGATAAGACCTGATAAGCTAGGGTCAGATTGAAGAGGAGGAGGAGGACCTCCCTTATCAGTGTACTTGGAGAGGGGCAGGGAGGAGATGAGGAAGAGAGGGTGGATTTGGGAAGGAATAAAGGAGAGGACCACTGCTGGGATACAAAGTGAATAAACTGAAATTAATAAAAGGGAAGACTCTGGCTATAAGCTCAATCCCCATCCCGAAAGACAAAGAGCCTGAACATCAGAAGAAGAAAACAGGAAACAAGTTAGGAGCCTGCCATAGAAGGACTCTGAAAGGCTCTGCCCTGCAGACTATCAAAGCAGATGCTGAGGCTTATGGCCAACTGGTGGGCAGAGTGCAGGGAATCTTATGAACGAAATGAGAAATAGTAAGATCTGGAGAGGACAAGAGCTCCAAAAGGAGAGCAACAGAACCAGAAAATTTGAACACAAAAGTCTTCCCAGAGACTCATACTTCAACCAAGTACCATGCATGGAGACAAACTAGAACCCATGCACAGATGTAGTTCATGGCAGTTCAGTGTCCAAGTGGGTTGCATAGTAATGGGAAGAGGGACTGCCTCTGCTATAAACTGATTGGCCTTTGATCACCTCCCACTAAGAGGGGAGCAGCCTTACAAGGCCACAGAGGAAGACAGTGCAGCCACTCCTGGTGAAATCTGATAGACTAGGATCAGAAGGAAGGAGAGGAAGACCTCTCCTATCAGTGAACTTGGGGAGGGGCATTCATGAAGAAGGTGGAGAGAAGGTGAGATTAGAAAGGGAGGAGGAAAGGGTTTAGGGGGCAATACAAAGTGGATAAAATGTAATTAATAAAAATTTAAAAAATTAAAATTTAATTAAAAAAGAAAGCAATTAATAACATTAATGGAACTTAGTTCTGAAAAATAAGATAGGATTTAGATAGAATTAAAACAATTTCACGAGGGGGGCCAGAGCCAAGATGGCGACTAGCACACACAGTTTCTGAGCTGTGGAAGAGCTATTCCTCTGAGTGGGTGAGTGGAAGGACCTGTAACCCAGGAAAACAACAGTGAGGCTTTCTAAACAACAGGGAACATTGCAGGAGGTGAAAACTTTGGTCTCCAGTCACCCGGGGAACTTGTTTGGGGAAGGTGAGAAACGACCCTTTGATCTTGCAGCACTCCCCTACCCCAGACCTCCTTCCTCCTGGGCACAGCAGACTCATATTTCTCAGTGCAGACCTATCTGCCTGGGGTCGGCAGCCACTGAGGCGGAACTCCAAGCCCTTTAGCGGCAATTGCCAGAAGTAGCTGTCTCAGAGTCCTAGATTCGCGTGGCAGGTGCACCATCCTCCCAGAGCCCAAGTCTGCTCCACAGGATCACCATCACTGACGGTATGGCCCTCCCAATCCCACAGTGACAGAGAATATGCTATATACTCACCAAAACCAGGCAGAAACGCCATAGAAACTAGGCACACCAGGCACTGGGCCACCCAAGCTTGGAAAGCACAGTGAAGAGACCCCAGGACTTCCCAGAAAGCATCGGGACCAGCGACCTAGACTCCAGTTACAGAGGGACTTTCTAACCTGGCGGCAGAGCAGCACTGAGCTGGAGGGGCACATCAGCCCTCCAGTTTAAGACTAACCAGGGCCAAACCAGAGAACAGAGAGCCTGGTTACCCCAAATCCTACTGACATGACCACCTTGAAACGCCAGTTGCAGCAGGACCTCCTAACCCCGCAGTGACAACATCAAAGAGCTGGCTGAGCACATCAAATAAACAGGGCCAAACCAGAGAGCTGAGAGCCCGGATACCCTGATCTCTGCCAAGTGACCTGTGTGTAAGTGAGTGCACCTTTGAGAATCTGCATATCCCCAGATCCTGGGTCCTTCTAAAACAGAAGCCAGGCATCGAAACCCCTCCCACATCATAGTCAAAACACTAAATCTACAGAACAAAGAAATGATATTAAAAGCAGCAAGGGAAAAAGGCCAAGTAACATATGAAGGTAGACCCATCAGTATCACACCGGATTTCTCATCAGAAACTATGAAAGCCAGAAGGGCCTGGGCAAGTATCATGGAGACTCTAAGATATCACAAATATCAACCCAGACTACTATACCCTGCAAAGATTACAATCAATATAGACGGAGAAAACAAAATATTCCATGACAAAACTAAATTTACACAATATCTACACAGCAAACCAACCCTACAGAAGATAGTAGAAGAAAAACTCCAATTCAACGAAAACAAATTCACCCAAGAAAACAGGGCATACAGATAATATACCAACAAAAGTGAAAAGAAAACAAGAAATGAAACAGGGTTAGATCCCTGACTCCATTACAAAAGGAACTAACATGCATTGGTCACTATTATCTATCAATATCAATGAACTCAACTCACCAAAAAAAAGACACAGGCTAAGAGAATGGTTGCAGAAACAGGATCCAACATTCTGTTGCATCCAAGAAACACACCTATGCAACAAACATAAACAACCTCAGAGTAAAGGGCTGGAAAAATGTTTTTCAAGCAAATGGTCCCAGAAAACAAGCCGGAATAGCCATCCTAATATCTAATAAAATAGACTTTCATCCAAAGTTAATCAAAAAAGATAAGGAGGGCCACTATATTCTCATCAAAGGTAAAATCCACCAAGAGGACATCACAATCTTGAATATCTATGCCTCCAATACAGGGGCACCTACATTTGTAAAGGAAACATTATTAAAGCTTAAATCATACATTGATCCTGATATCTTAATAGTGGGAGACTTCAACACCCCACTCTCATCAAGGGACAGATCAACCAGACAGACACCAAATACAGAAATAAAAGCACTAAAAGAATAACTAAGTCAAATGGACCTAATAGATGTCTACAGATCTTTTCACCCAAACTCAAAAGAGTACAATTTCTTTTCAGCACCACATGGAACCTTCTCCAAAATAGACCACATAGTGGGTCACGAAGCAAGCCTCAATAGATACAAAAGGATTGAAATAGTCCCTTGTATACTATCTGACCACCATGGACTAAAGCTAGACATCAACAACAACAGAAAAAACAAAAAGCCAACACGCACATGGAAAATGAACAACTTGTTAATCAATGACAGCTGGGTTAAGGAAGAAATTAAGAAAGAATTTAAAGACTTCCTAGAATACAATGAAAATGAAGGCACAACATACCCAAATTTATGGGAAACATTGAAAGCAGTGCTCAGAGGAAAATTGATAGCACTAAGTGCCTGCAAGAAGAAATTCGTAACATCACATACAAACAACTTAATGGCCCAACTGAAAACCCTAGAAAAAAAAAGAA
>REGO01000276.1:1252371-1271966 GCA_010120015.1 Rhombomys opimus | reverse complement strand
TTTTAATTTGGAAGCATTCTAGAAACAATGTTAAATCATTTTTCTTTGTACTATTTAAAATAAATTTCAATATTTCTAAAATTAAAGCAAAGCATATAATTTTGAATCACAAAACTATTTGTCAACCTAATAGAAATCCATAGGGACTACACATTCTACATTCCCTCCTCTGCTGACAATGGTTTTCTCTTGAAGCTTAGACATGTATCTTCCCATGATGTTCAGGTTACCGATTACCCAGTCTACACCACTGGAACATTGACCTGGGGCTAGTTAAGGAAACTAGCCATACCTAAATTCAGTACCCCAATAATAATATAAGAGACAGTATAAGTATTTTGGTAGGTAAAATTATTTGCTTCCCTGAAAACCTAAAGTTGTATATTCCATTTAATACATATTTATTTATATGCAACAATGTTTTAATAAAATAACCCTAGATAACAATTTCAAGCAGGCTTCTAGGGTATACATGAAACTCCTTCAGATGTTATTACCAAAAAATTAATCTTTCAAATGTTCCAGAAAATTTTAATTACATTTTTATTTTTTATATTAATTATAGTTCTTTTTCACTATGTATACCAGCTGTAGCCCCCTCCCTCATTCTCTCTCAATCATGCCTTCCCTCCTTCCCTCATATTCTCCCTGCCCCTCTCTAATTCCACTGATAGGGGAAGTCCTCCTCTGCTTCCATCTGACCCTAACTTATCAGTTCTCATCAAGACTAGCAGCATTGTCCTCCTGTTTTTCAGACTGTATTTATCGTATCCCAGTACCATTTTCAATTGTTCTTGTCAATTTAAAATTTTCAGCTAATTAAGACATCTTCCTCTGAGACTATTATTTGAATTTATAATATATTTTAAAGAAAACCACAATTAATTTTGTTACCATTGTTAAACCATTTCACCTCAATTAATACTGAGCATTTTTTAAGTTCTGTGTTATAAATGCCTATTTTGAGGTTATTTATTGAATATTAGTCATGACTTTAAAATTAGAATTTCAGAACTTGAAGTTCTGATCTAACTCTACATAATGTAACTTATAAAAATAATTTATAATTGTTACATTATATTCACATATGTAAAACAATTTGAGAAGTCATTTCACTTGAAAAAGCTCAGGTAGCTTCTTGTTTTATCTTCTTTAATAAACATTGGTAGGGCAGCCAAACTGTTAGTGTTTTTTTTTTTTTTTTATAAATCCAAGGCAGTGAGATACACTTTATATGTCATCTTACACAGACTTTATCAATATCCCTTTATCGTTCCTTCGATTTTTTTCCAGCTCATAAGAACTATGCTTACACATTTGTATTCTGTCCATATCTAAATTTCAGTAAAGGTCACCATTCCCATAAAAAGCAGTATAAATAGTGCATAAAAAGATGATTCAAGCCAGCATATCAAGAAAATAAAAGCATAAAACTAAAGGTCACTTTCACAATTTTATTTTGAAGCACTGTGAAAAGTATATATAGTGTGAAATCTTGTCAAAGTTTTCAGAAGGAGTTTGGAACCTGAAGTTTCTTTTCCTTCTGTTTTCTGTTGTAAAACCGATATAGAAATTTAAAAAAAAAATGCATAATTGACACAATTGTGTTTGGGCCAGTTTAGTTATTTGACTCATTATCATAATCCTTAATTATTAGAATGGTAATCAAGTTAACATAATGAATTAATTGAAAAATACTTGATTGTATTAATAGTAAATAAACCATATATTTACAATAAACTCCGTGGCTTATTTAAATGTTTAAATAAAAGAAACACTCTTGTAATTCTTAATATTTTAACTTTTGTTACAAGAAGTTTTTAGGAAAGCAAATTCTTGTTTTGTTTGTTTATTTTTGGGTTGATTGCTTTTGTAAAATTTTATTTTATTTTATTTTTTTTAATTTTATTTTTCTCATTAGTTACATTTTGTTAATTCTGTATCCCAGCTGTATCCCTCATTCTCTCCCAATCCCAACCTCCCTCATCTCCTCCCTACCCCTTTCCAAGGTTGATTGCTTTTATTTCTAGAAAAGCGTTCATATATATTACTGAATAAGAATGCAATAAAATTTTCCAATATGATATTTACTAAATATGCAATAAGACACTTAGGATGCCTTATTGTTGTTGTTGTTGTTTTTTGTTTTGTTTTGTTTTTAGAGTTAATCCCATAGGGTTTTACAATCAAGTTTTGCAGCTATATATAAACAATTCAACATTTTGGAACAAAATTATTTTCATACATACTTCAAAGTTTCATCCACAAGAGAATGCAAAAACGGCTTCAAACTTATGAGGTCTTCTTACTTTCTTTTTCTAAAACCTGAATATTAAATTCTGGATTCTTAGACCTCCAAGACATTCTTTTTTAGATCTGTGTCACTGCTAGTAGACTTGACTGCATCCAAGCATATAGAAGCAGATGCACATTGTGGCTTTTCTGTTATTGTTTTAATTTCAAAAAAAGAGGGCTCTTGATCGATACGCCTAAATAGAAACTTAAGTCTTGTGTTAGGAAGAGAAGATCCACTCGCTTTATTAGGTACATCTATGGGTATCAAGATTCTGCGTGTGTATTGCTTTGAGAGAACAGACTAATTGACTTAAATTTCTTTGTATGGTACATTATAATTTAGGCATTTGTCCCATAAAGAAAAATTATTTTTTTGTCAGAGCATACATCACATATCTACCTCCTTTTATTCATTTTTTGTGTCAATTTAAAATTTTGTAGTTAGAACATCTCCCTCTTAAATTAATATTTGAATTTGGGAACCATTTTAAAAGAAAACCAATTAAAATTAACTTTGTCATCTTTGAGAACCCATTTCACCTCAATTAAGACTGGTAATATCTTTAATTTGATTTTTTATTAATTTTTATTATATACATATATTAATTACAGTTTATTCACTTTGTTTCCCAGCTGTAGCCCTCTGTCTCATTCCCTTCCAATACCACCCTCCCTCCCTCATCTCCTCCCTGCCTCTCTCTAAGTTCACCCCTTCCATATGGCCCTAGCTTTTCAGGTTTCATCATTGTCTTCCTCTGTGGCCTGTCAAGGCTGCTTCCCCCTCAGGGGTAGGTAATCAATGAGCCAGCCACTGAATTAATGTCAGAGACAGTCCCTGTTCCCATTACTAGTTAACCCACTTGGATACTGAGCTGAGCTGACTGATAATGTTCTAATGCTATCTCTGTTTTTTGTTAGGACATAATAATTTAGCTCTGGGTGGTATGACTAAACTTCCCATGGGCTATAGCTGAACAAAGGATCTAGGTCCTCTCCATGCAACGTCCTTGGTCCACTCTTTACAGCCCTCTTCCCACACACACCCTCTGCCCAAAGTGTTTGTCTCTGTTAGTCTGCTTCTGGAGCTCCTGTCCCTTCCAGGCCTCTCTAACTTCCCATTCTTCCACAAGAATTTCTGCACTCTGTTTGGCTATGAGTCTCAGCATCTGCTTAGATACCCTGTAAGGTAGAATCTTTCATAAGCCCTCTGTGGAACTCTAGAAAAAATAAATAAATCTTATCACAGTATATCTATCCAAACAATCTATGTAGCTTGAGAAATCTGAGACAACAATAAAATGCAGACTTTTGCAGGCTGGGCTTTAGGTAGATGAACTCATGACAAACCCATTGTGTTCTCACTGAAAATGCTTTCATTAAATGCCACTGAGTGGAATTTCAGGATAAAAGAAAGTTTAATCTTTATATTATTTTGACTCTCTAAACAGATGTTTCCTTTGTGGCTAATCACATCTTAATACCTCTGAAAAATGCAAAGTGTAATATTTCAATATAAGACTATTATTTGCAAGAACATTCAGCCCAAATTGTGCTTATACTTACAAAGACTTTACTTTGTAATGCATTCATTTTCAAATGTTTTCATAGTTATTAATCATCATTATCAGCTTACATAGTTATCTATTTACATTCAAATAAGTCATTAATTCAACAGCTAATCATGATTAACATCAAGCCTTTTATGAGAGAGTCATAAATTATAAGACATGTGAAAGCCATTATTGAGAATTAAATGAGAGGGACAGAAATGTCTTAATAAATAGTAACATGTAATTTATTTGAATGTTTTCTTTCTCTATATATAATATTTTAGGTATCCACCCCAAAGTGAAGGTGTCTAAACAAGATGATTTTATTACTTTTTTATTCTGATTATATTCTAAATCAAATCTATTAAAGTTATTTTAGTCACCAAATTAGTGATGCAGTCCATTTCAAAAATGAAACAGAGGGGACTCAATTCAACCTTAAAGAAATGAATTTTTATACAAACTAAGAATCAGTCAGCTTTAAAATTATTGTGCTAAGAAAACTAAGCAAGGTTCTGGTAATCTCACTTTTAGGGGGATTTAGAATAATTGAATCTATACAAGTTACTCAAATAATAAAACGACAAAAATTCATTACTTTCCTAACAATACTTGGTTGGGTATACTCGGTTTTATCCAATGATCTATGGTTTAGTTAGGTTAATTTCTTCATTGGTATGAAGTTGGGCTAAGTTGGTTAAGAGCATCTATTAGGTTCTTTAACCATGTTCTGTTTCATCATTTAGGAAGCTATTGGGATGGTGGTGTTCATGGAATAATCAGGATCCATGAATGAGAAGTAAATAAGCCTTAATGAGACATGACTTACAAGTGTCATTTTTTTCCAAACTGAACCTTATGAAGAGCACGCATGAAAAAGATGGGGAATTGTGATAACACACTTTGAAAACACAAGAATTCTAAGCCACACATAAAAATAATAGATGTGATACAGAAATGCAGCTAGCCTCCTACAAGGATATTATCCCTTAGCATTTATCTGCTGTGTAGTTTTTAATTTTAATACGATGTTAATAAATAATATTTCTCTAAACTTTAAAAAAAGCACACTTATTTTCCCATTTTTGTCATCACAATATTAATTGCCATTCAACAGAGAAATTCATGGCCCTTACACGTTTGCTCTTCATGATGCCCTACAGACTTCCTAGTCATCATTTTGTAAATTACTCAATGTATTATTTTTCTTTAGTTTCTTATTTTTTTTTTTGGAAATCATTTCTAAACTGGCTGAAAATAAGAATATTAGAGTTGAAATTTTCATGTAGGCTGTTATTTTAATAGATGTTCTGGACATGGTGATTTTTATATTTCAAATTGTGTATATTCTGTTTTAAGAAAAATTGTACTTGGCAAGAAAATGGGTATTGGGCTATATATGTTTATTATTTGGCCCTGTTATTATCTCAAGACTATTATTCTACCTGTTATCACAATTGCTAACACACAGATACCTGTTAGATTTTATAATTGCCTTATTTTCCTTGGGTCATAGAAATATTTCTACCTACACTATCTCAATAACCTTCTGGCATGAATCCCAACCCCCATCCAATGCCATCCACCTTAACCATCCTTATCTGGGCTACCTTCCATCCATTATCTTATAAGTACTTGCTTGTATTCTTTACCTGGGAATTTCCATGACACTATTGGAGTCTTTTCTCACCAGACCACATGGTTTCTTCTCTAAGCTAACCCATCATGTTTTTTTTTCCTTTCTCCTCTCTTCTTGTCCCTATATTTCCTATAATTCTCCTGTCCTCAGAAGCTCAGAAACCATAGCCAAGCCAAACTTATTCTGCCCTGACTAAATATAGAGCATTTAATCAATCAATCTGGTAGCCTTACACAAGTATAGGTATATCCAAACAATAACCAGATCTTGAGGGCCAGTTGTTAATATCAAAATACCAGCACCAGACCAACCACGAACAGTAAATATTACAGATGAATTAGGCATATAGCAATAGGTATAATTATGATAATATGTATTTTGTAGGTATTATATGTATGCTATATACAAATTTATCTACATGAACACGTACATTAAAACATAATTGTGATTCTTCATCAAAAGTCAGATTTTAATACATTGAGTTCTTATTCACTCATTTTGTAGCTCATTAGATGACTTCAGATCATAATGTAAGCAGCCTATTGTGCTAAAAAGCAATCATACAGAAACATTTAAATGTTATACAGTTCTTAAATGTAACAGGGCTCTTGCAAAAATCCATGTCAGATGTCAGTTTGAAAATTCAAGTAGGCTATTCCACATTTGAAACAATATTTGACAAATATACCCACTATCTATTTAATATATATCCTGATATTTAATGACAACACCTTATTGTCAGTCCACATTCAGTTACTTTTATGTAATTGTAAACTATGTTGCCATATAATTGTGTATTACACTTGTTATTTAGAAGTTTTTCTGTTTTGTTTTAATATACTCTGAGAAAAACCTCAATTGAATTTAATTCTTCCATTAGGAGTACCTTCACACATGTCCTACAGAATCACTAGTACCTTTGATAGATTCTTTTCTGTTCTTCATAAAAATATATATTTAAATACTTGTAAAACTCTTGCCTATTCCACCTTAATCTTGGAGTCATCCTGCTCTCCTCTCTCTCTTACTCTCACTGTCTCTCTTCAAATATGAATATCCTCCTTTATTTCCTCCTTTAATTTTTTTTCTTATAACCAGCTCCTACATAAAATTGATTTTAGTTAGATACAGGGAAACAAATACATAAATTCAATAAATCTGAAGTTGAATTTTTCTTTTTTTTTTTTTTTTCACTTGAACTTTAAAATCATTCCCACACCAGGGCATTGAACTTTCAATTACCCTGTTTCCTAGGGTATACATCTTGTACTTACAATAACGTTTTTTCTGACAGGACATATTTAATTCATTATGAAATTTCATTTGTTCAGTCATTAATATTGTAATATATCCTAAAGTAACACATCCTGCCCAAAGCTGCAGAGCAGCAGAAAGAGAACCTTCTGAAAGGCTTCATGCAATTTTATTGTTGCTCTACAAAGTCTGTTTTTATTATTATTACTCCTGTTATTATTATTTTCTCATAAATTACACCCTGACTACAATATCCCGTGCCTCCACCCATCCCATCCTTTCAGCTCCCTCCCTGCCATACCATTGTACTCCTCGTCTCCTTTCTTCTTCAGGAAAAAATGAGGAAAAGGGAATTGTTCTATCGTAATACCAGTAATTTATAATTCTAGAGAGCTGGCTGGTATCTGGATTGCATTTTCCTTACCATACTCTAACATTTCTGACATTCCTCCAGCCATATTTTCATTTTATTCTTTAATGTTGTTCAACACCATCAATGTTGATCCTTTACAATGACCATGCTTTCCATCAAGAATACATTGTCACATAATTTATATTCCTACGACAACAAATAACTCAATCCTTTACAAATAATAGTAGTAAAATAAACATAATCTTATTGTTCAATTTTAAGTATAAAGTCCAGCTTCTCCAGCTTTAGTTTTTTTCAAGAACTTCATTCTGTGCTCTATTTTTTTATTCATAGAATGCTTGGGCTCCTAAAATAGTCCATCCATACTTCAGTGATAGTTGTATCTATTATTTATCCTGCCCTCCTTAAAATATAAAAAGAAACAAGGGAAGGATTTGGTAGTCATCTTTTTTTTTTTTTTTTTTTTTTTTTTACTGAGATTCATCAATACAAAAAAGCTAGAAGATGCTCTGGTAGAAATTTAGCTTACTTTATTTTCCTGGAAACAGTGCCATTTGAAGGAAGAAAAGTTACGCAATAAGAAATGTGTGATTAATATTCAAATCAATATCTCTGCTATGGTTTAGTGCTTTTGATGAGACAAACAGATTGGAATAGAAAAATTCCAATTCTTTACTCATTCTACTCTAATTTATTGTCTTCCCTTAGTGGAAACTTTGAAGAAATCAACGGGAAATATAACTAAGGTTTATTAAGATTCAGACAAAGCTTGGAAGGTTAGAGAAACATAAAATGAGTTTTGTATACTTGGCTTTGACAAGTACTAATATAATACCTGAACAGGTTCAGCAAATTATGAGACCAACAATTGAAGCAGAATAAATTATATATAATGAATGCTGACAGAAAAAGTGCATAGGTATGAGTATAACTGTAAATATAACATGAATGAACATAATGTAAATCATGAATGTCAACTGGGTTTTTGTGTACTTTGTGGTTATTATCAGAACACGGGTGACAATATGAACAGTAAAAGCCTTGAAGTGAATTTTTGGGATTATTACAAAACACACATACAGAAAAGGAAATTCCAGGAACTGTACACCATTGCAGATATAATACCTTGGCTCCGGAGTATGTAAGTCATATAACTTTAGGTCATATAGACCTTTAAAATAGTGAACATATATATTTGACATAAAATATTTAAATGAAAGAATATTTGTTTGTTTGTTTGTTTTTTAAACAAGTAACAGGACAGGAGCCTACCACAGAGGTCCTCAGAAAGCAGTGTATCAAAGCAAATACTGAGACGCATAACCAAACCTTCAGCAGAGTGCAGGGAATCATATGAAAGAATAGGGAGTTAGTATGACCTGGAGAGGACGGGAACTCCACAAAGACCAAATATATCTGGGCACAGAGGTCTTGTATGAGACTGAATTTCCAACCAAGGACCATCTATGGATATAACCTAGAACCCCTGCTCGGATGTAGCCCATGGTAGCTCAGTATCCAAGTGAGTATCCTAGTAAGGGGAACAGGGACAATTTCTGACATGAACTCAATGGTTGACTCTTTGACCTCCCTCCCCCCCCACACACACACAGCGCCAGGAAGGAGCAGCCTTGCCAGGCCACAGAGTAGGACTTTGCAGCCAGTCCTGAAGACACCTGATAAGATAGGGTCAGATGGAAGGGGTGGAGGACCTTCCTTATCAATGGACTTGGAAAGGGGCAGGGAGGAGATGATGGAGAAAGGGTGGGGTGGGGGGGAATAAGGGAGAGGGCTACAGCTGGAATACAAAGTTAATAAACTGTAACTAATATTTAAAAAATTATTAAAGAATATTTTATAGTTTCTTTTTCTTTTTTAATTAAATTTTTGTTTTTTATATTAATTACACTTTATTCACCCTGCATCTCAGCTGTAATCCCCTCTGTCAATCCCTTCCAATCTCACCCTCACTCCCCATGTCCTCCTATTCTTCTCTCCAAGTCCACTGATAGGAGAGATCCTCCTCCCCTTCCATCTGATCCTAGCTTACCAGTTCTTATCAAGACTGGCTGCATTGTCCTCCTCTATGGCCTGGCAAGGCTGCTCCCATATCAGCTTTGGGGGGTGGTCAGAGAGCTAGCCACTGAGCTCATGTCAGAGACAGTCCTTGTTCTCCTTACTAGGGACCATTTTAATTTCTTTAGTAAGATTATAAAAGAGATAATGATGAAGTTGGTGGAAGAGAGGAGTGGAGTTGATAGCAAAATCTAAATATAATGTAAAGATTAGAAATTTTCTCAGACTGCCAATAAAATATAATATTAAGTTGATTTTCCATAAACCCAGCTACAGAAGTTAAGATGCAGATAAAGCTTCTAGGTGTTAGTTCAAATGAAAGGATAGACATACAAACAAAAATTATTTCAGCAAGTTGTATTTATATATTTTGCATATATATCCAGACATAAATACAAGCATATCTATAAATGTAGTGAACAGCAATAACTTTTTTAAAGGCTATAAATTTTATGGTGGAGAAGGGGCATGAAGTAGTCAGAAGGGTGGCACCTGAGAAGACCCAGAGGATAAAAGATAGGGTAGGGTGTGGGCATCACCAGCAAAGGGTGAGGGTGCAGCTTCCACTAATGTGACTATGCAGAAAGTGCGTGACCTGATGACCTTACATTGGACAGTCTGCCCAGAGATGAACAACCAATGACAGGCTCAGAGATAGTGTGAAGGAACCTGATTGGTTGCCCAGAGGTATATCACCTGTTCTCTCTTCCTGAATAAAGAAGTCTGTATCGGCTCGCTCTTAGATTGTATTTTCTGACCCCAGGTGTCTGTGTGATGACTCAACACCTCTCCCTTCCTGGCTTGGACCCTCTGTCCTCACCCACTGGCTGTACCCTTGTGAGGAGAAACAAAAATATGGAAGAGATAAAGAGATATAATGCTATTTTATAAAAAAAAAAAAAAAGGAAGACAATGCAGCCAGTCCTGAGGAGACCTGATAGGCTAGGGTCAGATAAAAGGGGAGGACCTCCCCTATTAGTGGGCTAGGTGAGAGTCATAGAGGGAGAAGAGGGAGGAAGGGTGGGACTGGGAAAAGATGACCAAGCAGGACATAGCCAGGATACAAAGTTAATAAATTATAATAAACCATAATAATAATAAATACATTTTCAAAGTTTCCAGGAAATCCAGAATCTCATGTCCCTTTAAACTTGAGGACAAAATTATTCTGGGCTGGGTATCTCTGTCATATCAGTACTTGATTCTTCTAGCTACTGGGAAACTCAACTGCTTCTAGCCTACCACTACACATCTGGTTATTTGGTTTCCCTGGGGTTGTTTCAAATGGACCCAGTGCAGGACCACCTGCCATTCCAGAAGGCATAAGCCATGTACCTTGGCTATATACATGAGATGCTGAACCTACAAGTATGTCAAATGAAAAAGCTTTTCGTAATTTTCTTCATCTCCCATAATTGCAAAGGGTTTTGGAGACATTATAGAGACTAAAGAAGGGTTTTAGTGAGGTGTGAATTAATTGTAGGAAACTCTAAGCTATTATTAACAAAACTCTGAAATTGAGGTCATTATCCAGAGTGTCATGAGGGTAAAATCTAGCAAATCTCTAAAAACAGTACCAGTATAAATGCTCTAGAACAATGAAGTTACTAATGCTCATCCTAACCCAAGGAGAAACAGACAAGAGATCCCAATCCATAAGAGTACATAGACCAACTGATCTGAATAAATTCATAGGTATGGAGTGCCTACATTTAGAGATGTACAAATTCTACCCAAGTAGAGGAGAGTTATTCAGTTATGGAAGAGTATTCTCAATCTTAAAGACTTGAATTATTTACTCTTTGAGTTTTGGACGTACTTGGCATGAGCTATCAGTTTTTCTTTAATGTTTACTTTAAATTAGAATGAATAATCTGATGTCTTCAAATATTTTATTTGGAAGTACTTTGCTTTTATGATATTACAATGTCACAAGATTTTAAAATACACATTTGTAGATATTTAAGTACATACATATACATGCATATATATATATACATATATATATATATATATTCTGGATTAGTTCATTGTGTATAAGGGCAAGTTTCATGAGGTTATTTGTATGCAGTAACTTTATTTGCAAGGGAGAAGTATGATCAGTGTGGAAGAACCAATTATGGATTACTTTACCTTAATTTTGTTATCCCCACCCTAGTGTTGATATATAATTTTTATTATAATAGGAGTAAAAGGTAGACATTTAAGAGACTGTTAAATCACAAGTGTTTTATGGATTGGTAGTCTTTTAAGAAACTAGACTGGTATCCTCTCAGCTCTTATCACTCTCACCAGTAATACAATGTGGTGGTTTTACAAAAATCTTTTCCATATGTCTACATCTGTATTTTGGACTTGCTAGTTCTCAAAGCTTGCTAACAAAATAATTCTATTTACAGTAAACCACGGAGGCTCATGTTTTGTTGAAGCAGTACAGGATTGCATGAGATTGTTATTTTAATGTTTATTTTCACAGTATCCAGCAAACTGCTAAGAGATAAATATTGTCTCATAAGCAGTCATTTTGTCAGAGCATTGTGGTAGTGTAAGCACTGCCCAATTCTCCCCTCTCATAAAATGCTCTGGATGAAAAGAATGTTATAAAGGCTTTGTAAAATTTCCTGAAACGTAATGCAATAATCCTCTTGCATGAAAATAGGGAACATGAAGGAGTAATTCAAAGCATAGAAATAAGAATATATCTACCATCCAAGATGATTAAAATGTTTGTCATTTAACCAAAACTGTACCTGTATCCTTAGAAATGCACAAAATATTTGCAAAAAAAATTAGATATATATTTCAGAAAAAGAGCTTATGTCTAAAAATTGAGTTAAATAAATTTATTTTAATTTTAATATATTAAAACAAGTAAAGAAAAAAATTACTGTGAGGCAAATTAATTGTTGCTACTGATTTTTATGACTTCCATTGCTCTTTAATAGTTTTAAACTCTTTCTGAATCCTATAAGCTCAATATATTACGTATTGACTCATATACAAATACAGAGATATATCAATTCTTGACAGAAAATATACAAGCTATATAAATATGTTCTGTTATGGGCACATTTGGCATCAAACTATCTGCAATGATCACTATGTGGACAAATTCAGGTATCTATTACAAAAGCTTATTTCAGCAGAAGATTATTTAGATCTTAACCTACAATAATTCAGTAAGCTATTTTAAATATTAGACATTAGTTATAAGAATTTTTGTGCTAAACAACAAGGAGGACCCCAGTGAGAATGCTTAATCCTCAGAAGGGCAAACAGGAAAGATAGCAGAAGTGGGAGAAGAAAGGTAACATGACCAGAGCCTACCACAGGGAGCCTCTGAAAGACTCTACCCAGGAGGGTATCAAAGTAGATGCTGAGACATATAGCCAAACTTTGGGCTGCATGTAATTTAATGGAAGAAGGGGGAAAGAGAAAGAACTGGAGGAGAGAGGAGCTCCACAAGGAGACCAACAGAGCCAAAAATCTCGGCTCAAGTCGTCCTACAAAGACTGATTAATCAACCAAAGACCATGCGTAGAGAGGACTTAGACTCCTGGCTCAGATATACTTCATGGGTTCCCTAGTAAGGGGAGAAGAGGCAGTCTCTGGCATGAACTTTGTTGTTGTCTGCTCTTTGATTACCTCCTCCTGGTGAGGTAGCCATACTTGGCCACCTGGAAAGAGAATCCAGGCAGTCCAGAGGAGACCTGATAGGCTAGGGTCAGATAGTAGGGAAGGAGGGCCTCTTCTCTCAGTGGACTAGGAGAGAGGGACATAGGGTGGAAGAGGGAGTGAGCATGCAACCAGGAGGAGATGACAGAGGGAGCTACAGCTGAGATACAAAGAAAATCTATTGTAATAAATAATAATAATAATAAAGAATTATTGTGTATTATTCTGATGTAATAAATTTATGGACCAAATTATATACTGGCAAATATATTTTATGTACACTTTAAAACCGAGTAATATTTCTGACTTTAATTACTTCTTATATAAATGTTAATTGTGTAAAAATAGTGTTCAAATATATGTGCATATTTATTTATTTTAATTAATGGTTAATAACTGAGGAATGTATACTAAATTATTGGACTTTTTGAATGTTAGTTCTTCCTTACAGTTATATAACACATGATTTATGTATACTTATTATTTGTGTAACTTAGATTAATTTCATAAAATTTTCATACTTTTGTAAATATAAAAGAACCTCTACTATCCTGCTATATTTCTTGCTTTTATTTTTACCTTCTTTAGTGTTAGAGCCAAAAATCTCCTTGATTCACGTTATTTATACAAATGTATATATGATTTCTGTGTATGTAATTCTGCTTATTCTCCCTTTCCTATTATTTGAGTAAAGTTAGAACATATTATAATCTCCATTAATCCTTTTAATAAGTGTGTTTGTTGTGCCGTTTTGTTTTAAGTGTACTTCTTATTGCCTACAGAGTATTAATTTGCCATTATCCATTTTTAAACACCATTCTCTAACATACATATTGTGTGACTAATAAGTGTAAGTGAAATTTTTCTTCTCCCCGATCCTGTAGGAATGTGTTTGTCACACATTTAAAACTATGAGTATTCTCACCACAAGGCACTTTTGTTCTATTTATTTATTTATACTGAATATTATCATGATTTTTTTTTGTTCACTTGCTTTTTTTCTACAGAAGACCAGGGTTCAATTTCCAGTAACTTTATGGCAGCTTTAAACCATTCAAACTCGAGTCCAAGGGATCCAAGCCTTCATATGCCCTCTATAGGCACCAGACATGCATGTTGTACACAGATATACACACCAACAAACTTCCCATACACATAACATGAATAAATTTACAAACTAAAAACAAACCCATATAATAGAATAGTTTGGTGTTTTTCATTCTTTGTATGAGTAAATCTTCCATTAGATAAACATAATATTCCCCTTTAAATAAATGAAGAATTTCCTAGCTTTCTATTGGTCCAAACCAGATTATAATGCCATCATAAATGAAGGTGTGAGATATTTGTATACCTATGATGTGATTTGTGTGTGTGTGTGTGTGTGTGTGTGCCATGTACATGTAATATTTTTTTCATTTTCTTCTATCTTACCAAATTTTGTTTCATTAGGTTTAAACGTCAGTACATTGGAGCATCTATCTCACATGCTTATCTGTTACCTAATCTCCTTCCTTTTTTGTCACTTTTATGGTTGTTTGAAAATGCCTTTCTGATTCTTTTTTGTTGCCTTTAAACAAAAGGTTACAGAATACTTTCAATTTATTATTCTCGTGGATTTATAAGTTTCTGGGCTATAACTGTGAATGCCTTTTTATCAAGTTTACACCTTCACACATCATTCATCCTGTGTGGTAATTGATTTTAACAGAAAGCAGAAGGTTCTGTAATAAATAAAAGCAACAATCAAAGCAGAGCTGGATTCTAATGGGTGTCTTTCTATGGCCCCTGGGTCACAGTCACAGGCTTGCGAATCCATTTATGGTTTTGCACAGACCTTTGCAATGTGGAATGTTTCCTTAGTAAGACAAACTCAAATTTAGCTAGAAATCTCCAAAAGAAGGAATTGTAAGTCAGTTGTATCTCTAAGTGTGCAACTTACAATGACATATCATATCACATATGGCATTGCACAGTAAGGCACTCAGGATATTAACTTTCGTTTTATTCTTATTATTTCTCCTAGTTTTCAGACTAGAGCATGAACACATCATCTCCATTTTCTCTTTTCCTCTACAAATTCTTCCACGTGCTACTCCTGGCTTTCTTACAAATTAATGTCTTTTTTATAATAAATTTATTATTCTCATTTGCTTTCAAAAGTTCCTAAACTATGAGGTATATACAACCTCAGCTATGAAATGAGAAAGAGTGACTGTCTCCCTGACTTGATGTTATAATGGCTAAAATACCCTTCATAACAAAAAAAGTTTATTTTCTGCAATGTTTATTTATCAAAGTCTCATTCTCTAAATGAGTCCAGCTATTGTGGACATCTTTAGACAAAAGGAAAGAAAATCAGATGCAATTTTTAAGATGTCCATTGAGTTTCCTCAAGTTTGTACATTTTAAAATTAATTAGAATATTATATTCTACCATAGGGTAGATGAATTAAATTTTACTTGATTTTATTTTACATAAAAAAAATGTTAAAAAACTTAAAAATACAAGACACATAGATCAATTCCATCATAATTCAAAAGAGTGAAGATTTTAAATCTATAACTTTAAATGTTATGAAAAAATAGTGAAGAGAATGTTAACTGATAACTACTTGGTAAATGTAAAGCCTTGATTTCTCAGATAATAAAAGCTACTTTGTTCTTTTTATTGTTTGACAGTAGGTAAAAACATAAATGGAGAAAGAAAAGAAAAACATAACGGAAAGTGAGCTTACATCTCTCTAAAAAAACCTCGGAAGACATGTTTCTAATCCAGAATTCTGTCAGCAAGTACATTCCATTAGCTAATTAGAGTCAAAGAATCTGCTCTGGGGTTGCAGCAGCTGAAGTTAAAACTGCTGACCTTTCTACTGCTACACATAGCACTCCTGTTTTCCTAACTTGAGGAGACAATATTTTTAACTGGAAAAATATCACTTTTTTTTTCTTCATGTAATCTTAAACACTAATACAGTGTTTATACTTACAACAGCTACATGGTATTTCACTTAGGAAGAAAAACTAGATTCATTAATACACATTTAAATCCTTATTCTCTGAGAAAAGTTCTGTTTTTTCTAATAACCACATGCCCTCTCTCTTTAATGACTTCAATATGATCAGTAAGCATTAAAAAATAGCCACATTTTAAAAAAGGTTTTAGGAGAGAGAGAGAGTTCACAAATGTTTGCTACATGTATGGATTGCTTTAAAAAAAACAGAGGACAGTGTTGCGTCACTTGGAAGAAACTGGAAGCAGACTGGCCAGAACAGAATTCGGGTCTTTTAGAAGAGTAGTAATTGACTACTGATGTATGTCTTCAACCCCAGGATCCTTATCTTTATGCAAGGAAGGCCAAAGAAACTCCTCCCTTAGTATAAATTACTGTAGTGTATTTTAAAGTGTTACCTGTTTTCATTATTGTAACCATTAAACATTTAAAAATAAATTTCTACAGACACTTCTGAAACATTTTAGTATTTTATGTAAACTTGAATATTACAATGCTGTTCTTCCACTTATGTCAAAATTTCCAATTAAATGGAAGCAATATCAAAACTGATGCCATAGTTCACAGTTCTATGTTACAAAGCTATGATATTGTGCTAACAGACTGGAAAGGCTAGGGATACATTACCAATTGCTTAGAAAACCCACTGGGACATACATAGAATGCTTTTTGCTGGTGGCCCCTCTTAGGTGGTCGGATGCCTAGAACTCAGACTGTTAGAAACTCAATGAAGCAGGTTGACTTTATAATTCTATGAGAAGCATTTGACTACCGAAGTTGCTTTTGAAGCCCAGGGTGAAGAATTAGAGGGTTACAAGGTCTAAAAAAATAACAAGAACAACAATCACGGATTTCGAAGAGTCAAGGTATGTTTACTGACAGCAACCTGCTGTCAAGGAAAGAACATCTTGTTACTGACCAAGGAGAACTGGAGGAAAAAGTTCAAGTTTGTTTGAGACCTCATCTTAGATATCAGTGTGAGTGTGCTCAAGTAGATTATCAGAAAAATATAATTAATATAATAATAATTAAAATTACAGTGAGAGAAAGATACTCCTGAAGCAATATGTCTCTACTTTGGAGGTAGAAATGCAAAAGACTAGCGGATCTCACAGATTTTTATTTTATCTAAAAGACTTGATGATGTTGAACAATGTGTTGTCAAAAAGTCCTTAAACATCGATAGGGGTGGTCCTCCTCCCCTTCCATCTGACCCTAGCTTATCAGTGGACATGGAGAGGGGCATGGGGAGGAGTTGAGAGAGGGAGGGTGGGTTTGGGAGGGAAAGAGGGAGGGAGCTAAAGCTGGTATACAAAGTAAATAAACTGTAATGAATATAAAAAAATAAAAATTTAATTTAAAAAGTCCTTAAGTAACAAGCCAACAAACAAACAACCAAAGAAAATGTGTATAGCCAAGGGCCAAATCACCCAAAATTTAATGTCCTCTTTTTCCGTGTCTCAGTTACTTTTCTACTGCCATGATGAAACATTAGTACTGAGGCAGCTTAACAAAGAAAGTAAATCATTTGGTTTATGGATTCACTGGGTTAGATTACAGTTTGTGATAGTGTGAAGGGACAGCTGAGAGCTCACACTGACCTACAAGCATGAGGTAGAGAGAGAGCCCTGGGAATGGCAGGAGTGTTTTGAAACTGCAAGGCCCTCTTCCAGTGATACATCTTCCCTAGCAAGACCATATCTTCTAATCTTTCCCAAATGGGTACATTAAGCAGAGACCATGTTTTCAAATATAGGAGCCCAAATAGGCAATTCTCACTCAAATTGTCACACTCCCTAAGTCCTGAATCACAAACACCATTGAATTGCCCCTGGAGAAATAAAACAAGAGCAAAATAAGGATGAGGCTTCATGATGGAGACCAAGAGAATATGGGAAGACAACAGTCATTGGTTATGCTCACTGAAAATTTCAACTTTTATGTCTGAGTCCAGAAAATAAAAGTATTAACATGAGACACACTCCAGGACTCACTCCATATCCAGGAGACTACAGAAGGAAATCCATGGTTTTAGCTGCATTTGTTTGATGTGGTATTTACTGTCTTATTGTTTTTTGTTTGTTTGTTTGTTTGTCTGTTTGTTAGTTTATCTATTTTGGTTTTGATTTTTAAAGATTATCCTTCTTTGTGCTATTGTTTCTTGGAGAGAGAGAAAGAATGAAGTGGGGTGGGTATGGAGCTGGGAGGATCTTGGAGGGACATAAATATTAGGAAAGTATAATTTATGAAAAATAAATGCATGAAATGGACAGGAGCATACCACAAAGTGCCTCTGAAAGACTACCCAGCAGAGTATAAAAGCAGATGCTGAGACTCATAATCAAACTTTGGGCAGAATGCAAGGAGGCATATGAAAGAAGGGGGAGATCGTAAGACCTGGAGGGGACAGGAGGTACACAAGAAGAGCAACAGAACCAAAATATCTAGGCAAAATGGTCTTTTCTGAGACTGATATTCCAACCATATAACATTCTTGGAGATAACCTAGAACCCCTGCTCAGGTGTAGCACATGGCCACTCAGTATCGAAGTGGTTGCCCTAGTAAGGGGATCAGGGACTGTCTGTGACATGAACTCAGTGACTGGCTCTTTGCCCCCCCCCCCCGAGGGGAAAGCAGCGTTGCCAGGCCACAGAGGAGGACAGTGCAGCCAGTCCTGATGAGACCTGATAAGCTAGGGTCAGATGAAAAGGTAAGACCACCTCCTCTATCAATGGGCTTGGAGAAGGGCATGGAGAAGATGAAGGAGGGAGGGAATGAGGGAGGGGGGCTAAAGATGGGATACAAAGTGAAGAAACTGTAATTAATATAAAAATTAAAATTTAATTCAAAACTTAAAGTAACAAATAAATGATCAGACGTTGGTGAAAGATGGGTAACACACTTAATTTTTTTTAAAAAATACCTAACAATCTTTTCCAATTTGAATATCTACAAATATAGTTTAAAACTATGCTAAAACTTTTAAAATCTTGGCAATCAATAGCCATTAAAATCATGAGCAATAGAAATGGATAATTTTACTAAGTTTGCAAAAGAAAGGAACTATTAACAGCAAGGTAAAACTAGAGAAAATTTGCAACTCTACTCTTCTGAGATTTTTCCTGTTAGTAGATACATGCATCAGGAAAAAAGGAATCATCATCTTTATTTTTGTTTCCTTTGGTTATTCCACAAAAATACAAACAATTATCTCAAACCCATGTTAACATAAATAGCCACTGTTAAAGGAAAAGGGCTTAAAATGAAACCATATGAATCTGGGAAAGAAAGTGGTGGAGTGGAAGGGATTGAAGGGAAAATAAGAAAAGTTAGATAAGAGAGATCAAAATATGTTTGATACCTGTGTGCAGCTATTAGTGAATTTAAAAAAATCCATTAAATTAGTATGTTTTATATAAAAGATATTCAGAGTAGGATTTTACTAGTTCTAGTAATTTATTATTATTTTTTTTAATTCTTGAGACTATAATATAACTGCATCATTTCCCCTTCCTTTTCTTCCCTTCCCACAAATGTTCCCAAGGGGCCTTGTCTTTCCCTACCCTACTCTCTGAATACTCACACACATATATGTATATATCCATGCCTATATGAATGTATATACATGTATATATATATATATATACATATATATATATATATATATATATATATATATATATATATCCCCAGAGATAATATAGGTACTTATGTTTCA
>REGO01000276.1:1221861-1238938 GCA_010120015.1 Rhombomys opimus | reverse complement strand
GGAAGCAAGCCAGATCCTCAGCCTTAGCCAAATATGGAGTTGTTTGTGACAGAGAGCACTCACCATCGGGAAGGTGGAAGGCGGAAACCAGCTCCATCTTTAAGGCGCGGTATTATGCAGCTCTCTACAGTAATTTTCAAAGGACCAGTTTTAAGCAGGCCAAATGAAAGTTATCACAATTCATGTGGCATTTACTTTGCCATCCCCAAAGAAATCCTGTTTGTATGCCTTCTATGTGACAGCTCTCTTTTCCTTCTGACACCTTTTCCACAGTGGTCCCTGAGCCTTAGAGTAGGTGATATAATTATAGTGTCTGATGGCTTCATCCTTATATATCAGTTTTGCTCAACACTCTTTTGCAAATATGAATTTTAGTCCTCACCTCCTTTCACTACCAAGGAGCTTCTCTTACTGAGACAAAGAGTATAATTTCTGTGTAATGTATAAAACAGATATTAAGACAGCACTTTGATGCTTTCTTAATTTAATTAAACAACAATGGTAAATGTTCATTTTGGCCTAACAGCCTCTCCAGGCATGTTTTCCCCCAATCACTGGGCTTACAGTTGTACATATAAGTTCTTTCTTTTTGCACAGAACTCATTTACAGTTAAAATTGTATGTTATCCTTCTAAGAGTCTTGTCACAGTTACATGCAGTAGACACATCTTTTTCCACCAGGTCGGATTTGTAGTTTGTAGAGTGGACATATGGATAAGTTTACTGATGTGTTTTTTTACCTCATCTGCCTGAATTGTACCTTCTGACACATTGAAAGTTAAACAGCAGAGAGGATGCTTTCAATCCTGTCTAGCTTGCTTTCTTCATATTTTGGAATAGAAGTAATTGAATAACTTTAAGAATGGGGTCTTATGCTTTAGGTTCAGTAGATAACCACTAGGACTGGACAAGACTATGTATTTCTGACATGTCTGCGGACTCCCTGACCGAAAATTCCTATAAAGCATCTCTAAAAATAACTTTCTTTCTGACTTCCTTCCTTCCTTCCTCTCACCCCTCTTTTTCTTCTTTCTTTTTATCTTTCTTTCTTTCATCATCCTTTCATTCTTTCTTCCTTACTTCCTCCTTCCCATCCCTTTCTTTTCTCTCTCGTCTTTCTTTTTTCTTTTTTCGCTTTATTTCTCCTTTCTTTCTTTCTTTCTTTCTTTCTTTCTTTCTTTCTTTCTTTCTTTCTTTCTTTCTTCCTTTTTCTGCTTAATCTAATAACACGTAATTCCATGTTGGTTGTGTTTGAGTATGATAGATACTAGTCTTAAAACAAAAGGGCAAGATGGTAAAGCTTTTAATAAGGTCAAATATTAAGTAGCTCAGTATGCACCTCAGATTTGTCACATTTCCAGGTGGTTTTCTTTCAAGAAATATCCCCATAAAAATTCTGTTATAGAAAATGCATGACTATCCAGAGGGTCATGTTAAAGAATTTGGACTAAAGCAATTGGCTCTCTTTTAATACCAAATGAATTGGATTAGAAAGCTGACTCAGTGGAAAGTCTATCATTTGACTCTGTGAGAATAAGATTTATCACCTAAAAGGCTTTCAAAAAGTGTCTTCTGACTTTTTCTTTTCTGATAGAACCCAGGTCCTTGTTCTCTGTGTGATGAAGCTAAAACCCTAATATGGAGAAATGAGGGGGCGAGTGATTAAAAAAAAAAATCAGTTCTATTATTGAAATCTTAAGATGGCTGGTGACAGCTTTCTCTTCTGGAGACTCTCTGAAATGTTGTGTTAAACATACTTCAGGTCTTTGCTGTGGAAATGTAGAGACAGAGATATGTTGATCACTTTCTTTTGCCCTAGACTGAATGATGGTCAATTCCATCTATGTTGCAATTTAAGTTTCAGTGATAACTTCTACTTCAGAAAGAAGCTATAAATATTGAATAAGGAACATTTACAAATCATTTATCATAGCACTTGGCATAGAGTGAATGACAATAATGATAATTTTGTTATTGTTGAAATAGCTGTCAAATTTTACATTTAAAAAAAATGGGTAGTTTCTTTCTTTTTTTTCTTTTTTTTTTTTTTTTTTTTTTTTTTTTTTTTTTTTTTTTTTTTTTTTTTAATGCATGCAACTGTTTTACGTTAGTATACATCCCAAAGCAGCATCTTCACAGCCTAGAGCTGATTTGACCTAAAGAAATTCATCAGTGAGCACTTTGTACAAATCTAACTTATCTAAAATTTAATACAGGTTTTAGAAACCCAGGCCTCTACAGAAGCTTTGAATCTTAAACCCACAGATGACCTTTGCTTGATATCATGTCCAAGGTTTTAACCTCTAGTAGTATTACAATGCTTTGAGAACATGGTTCTTTCTCCTTCTCTCTCTTTCAACTGATACAGATTTTTTGAACAGTCTATTTTCTTTGCAGTTTGTATAAGTTAACCTTCTTCCCAAAGCTGCCATCCTTGAACACTTCAAAACCTAACCCTTTGACCTCGAATATCTTATTCACAAAGCCCCGGAAGTAGCCACATACACTCCCATTTGAAAACCACAATTTCCAACAGGTCTGCTTTCTATTCTGGGATATGTGCTAGTTCATGTATATTTATCACTTGGGGGAACAGAGCTAGAACGAAACTATATAAATAAAAATGTAAAAAAACTAACTCAAAGTATTTGAAATGTGGAAAAGAAAGCAAAGAGCCTTTCTTAATTGATTAATGAAAACAGGAGAAACATGTTGACTAAGCATACAGAAAAGGACAATATTGTTTTATATACATTTTAATTAACAAGTGTTACTGATTATTTTATCATTGAATTGAAAACTATGAAAATTAAAAAATGTGCATAAAACGGCAGAATGATATCGATAATAATAATTGAAAGATGTATCTGTATTGAATGACATACTTTGGGAATCAGTATTTATTATGTTGTGGTGGTCTAGAATTTTGATAGAAAATTATTACTTCCAGTGTTCAGGTTTTACGGATGAATGCATATGTGGATGGAAAATAAAGATTTACTGAAACAAATTTAAAAGAAATGAAAATGTGAATGAACTGAAGTACTGGTGTAACCTTTCTGTTTTGTTTGATTTCTGTGCAACGAAATGCATTATTAGCAATCTTGTTCTGATATTCTTTCTTGATAACATCTGCAAAGCAAATGTAAAAAAATAAACAAGAATGAGCTTCTTTTGACATGTATTCATGTGTGTTTGTGTGTGTGTACGTTCTGTTTTCTAAAGAAGGAAGGAATGAAAGGTATAATGGTATTATCATGCTGAGTGGCAGTATTTGGCACAATAGTTCTCTCAAGTGTGTAATTCAGCCTACAGGTGACTAAATGTATTAGGATGCATTTATATTGACAACAGAGTCAGTTTCTGTAGTACTCAGAAGAAGGGCTCTGCCATGACCCACATAATAAATTACTGCTGTCTGACCTCATTGAAGCAGGCATTGAGTAAAGATGATCCTATGAGCTGAGAGAGCCCCTGCACTTTCACCAGGACTGCTCTTGGAGGGATGAGATTATATGGTCCCCTATTCCCCCATAGTACTAAAACACTCAGTAAAAGAGCCTTAACACCTTGATCCCTGAGCTCCCTGACTAGGAAACAGAAAAGAACAGGCTGTGTCACCACAGTGAACACAGACCTGTTTCCTGAACTGTCAAGATTACTGAATGAAAGACAGAATTCACACACACTGAAAAGAGCCCCCAGCACCCAGTGTCCAGGGACTGCAGCCCATGTTAACCAGGAGGGAGGTGGCGGCTTTGTTTTTGGTATCTTTTTTTTGTTTTTACAGTAGTTCATATTATGCTGTTCTTCTTCACTAACTGCCTCTGGTGTGCTTCCCCCTTAAATCATCTCACTTTCACTTACAGAGAAAATTACTTTTAAAATATTCTAAATATGTACTTTTGAATAGAAGACAGATCATTTATCATGCATAGCTGTTTGTTCCCTTTCATGCTTGTCTCATTACAACAGTGTTTTCCTTATAATACATGTATCTTCTATAAATCTGTTTCCTATTAATTTTCGTAGAGACTCATTAAATGGGTATTTTCATGTGGTTGATTGTGCAAAACATTGGGAATGACTTCAAATGTTTTCAAAGGTAGAACTATCTATTGGGGAAGTATTATTTGACTACTATACCTGGGAAATTTTATTTGAAATATGTTTTTTTATTCTTATCTTTACTAAGTCAATTTTATTTGAAGAAACGGTAAAATAATTTTTCCAGAGGTAAATGTAAGCACTTTTAGTCCTTAGTAATATTTCCTGTCACTAAAGCTGACTAGGAAGTTCTGTATTCACTTAGAATAACAAAAGTAATCTGTAGTAATATTTCTAATAGCCAATAAAGAACTGAATCCTACACACCAGCAGACAGCTTAAAAGCTAAGCCCTTTAATTGTTGTTCTTAATATTCCATTTAATACTTTACTGTTGAATGCAGTCAAGGGGAAGCACTGGTTTATAATTTTCATTTTAAAGTACTATTGTGGATTTCATTCTTAGTAAAATGATTGCAAGAAAAGTTTTTTTTTTTCAGTAATTTTTTCCAGAGTGCTTCAAATGAAATAACAAACTCGGTAGAAATCTTATCTGATTAATAGTCATAAAGGTCTTTAGCAGCTCTACCTATGGCGTGTGAAAACTTCATCTCATCATTAAAGCAACTTTAGAGAAAGGACTAAAAGCATGGTTCAAACTGCTCCTCCTCCCACTTTTTAAAATATATCAGTAAAATTCCACATAACAAATACACAGAAATTGTGTATTTTTATCGATGTAAAATAATATTTGAAATGTGTATGATTGGCATAATGCTTAAATCAGCTTAAGCTTAATTACTTTCTCAGATATCAGTTCTTTATGATTAAAACTTTCAAAATGTTTTTTCCAGCCTCTTAAAATGCAGCCTATATATTTATTTATAGTATCCATAGTGTGCAGTTGTATCAGACCCCAGAGGCAAAGTTTAATCTTATCCCTTGATCAAAGTTATTTGTTACCACCTCACTAAACTTCGCATCTAGAAACAAACATCACCCTCTGATCTCCTATGAAATCATTTATTCTGCTCGAAATGAGTGACATCAGATGGTACATTCTTTTGTATGACTGATGAAAGTGACTTTCATTTCAGTCTGTAGTATCCCAAATGACAAGATGTCAGATTTCACAGCTGATAGTACATATGTACACTTGTTGAATATCCACGCATCTATTAAGAGACATGCATGTATTTCCATTTTGTAAATACTCAAATGATCCTCCAATGATTTTTATAGTGAAGATGTCTCACTGACATCTCAAATTCATTTCATGTAGATGTGCTATTTTATGTATACATACACACATACACACATATATTTATAGGTGTTATATGTAATATATTATAATGCATAATATAAAATATCACCCTTTCAACTCATGAAATCATTTATTCTACTTTAAATGAGTAACATCAGAAGGTATATCCCTTTGTATGATAATGTATATTATAATGTTTGATATTATATATAATAATGTATAATGTATACAATATTTACATCCTTTAATGGAATAACTCCTATACTTCTTTGTGTAAGAGTTGTACTAATTTATATGTCTACAGACAGGGGATCTGTTTTTTTTCTGCACACCTTCAATGAAGATTTTTATATTTGGTTGATTTAGTAATATTTACTCTTACAAGGTGGAATGAGAGACAACTGTTTTTAATTGTCAATTCAGTAATGATTATGTAAAACATAAGTTTTACATAATATTCATATTATGTAAAATATTAATATTAACATTAAGTTTTACATACATATTCATGTAAAACGTAAGTTTTCACATAATTTTACAACACTCAATGCCTTCTGAGAAATGGCTATTTAACTTTACTGCTTTTCTTTTCTTTTGAGTTTCACAAATTTGTTATGTATTTTGTGTATTACATAGTATTCCTACGTATTTTTTGTGCTCAGAGGCATCTGTTGGTCCCTATGTTGGGATATATTTTGCTCTCAGTTTATTTTGTCATGTGGAAACTTTCTTTTTTTAATTTTTATTTTTTTATATTAATCACAGGTTATTTACTTTGTATCCCAGCTGTAGCCTCCTCCCTCATTCCTTGCCAATGCCACTCTCCCTCATCTGCTCCCTGTCCCCTTCTGAGTCCACTGATAGGGGAGGTCCTCCGCCTGTCCATCTGACCCTAGCTTACCAGGTCTCTTCAGGACTGGCTGCAATGTTCTCCTTTGTGGCCTAACAAGGTGGAAACTTTTTAAACTGTTTTTCAATTTTTTTTTGTTTCCTGTGCTTTTGCATCTTAAAAAAAAAGTCATTGTCTACTCCAGTGTCCTTAAAGAATTACTGTACCTTTTTGTCTACCATTGTATTGTGCCATTGATTATGTTTAGCAATATAATTCATTTATATTTGTCTTTGTAAGTGATGAGAGACACATTTATTTTACTTTTTGGTGTGTGGAGATCCTATTTTATCATCCAACATGTTAATTATAAACATGTTAATTATAATTCTCCAGTTTGTTGGCTGCTAGCTAATTGTAGATGTTCACAATTTTATAATTTTAGTATTGTATTCCTGGGTGTATATTCCATTTTGATGGCAATATTATGATGTTTGGTCACTACAACACTTTGATCTCTTTGTCTATCCAATTCTTTCTATTAATTCTTAATAGGTTTTATTTCTTATCAGAAGTATTTTTCCTCTAATATTAAAAAGTCACCTTAATTTTTTCTGTGTATCTTCATTTTTTCAACATGTCTTTATCAGCCTCCTTTTGGATATATTTAAGCTGGTTATTAAATGTATTCCTAATATTGTATAGCTATTTCCTCCCAACTGAATTATTTTCTCCAGGACAGAAACTCTAGGGACTTGAGTGAAAGTTCCAGAATTCTGGAAGGCAAGGGAGCTTGTGAAGCTCAGAAAGTTCAAGATCCAGAAGTCATGTGGGCAATTGTTAATAATAAATGACTATGAAGGAGAGGTGTAGACTCTACACCCACCAAAGCAATCTGCCTTTTGAACAGGGAATGTCAGAGCTGTAGCTTTCAGGATTATTGCTGAATTATGGTTTTACAAGCCTGGATTTTGAAGGTTTCAACTTCTGTCTCTACCTGCTAACCTAGGCTGTAAAAATGCATTCAGCCTCCAAGAGTTACTGCTGAATGAACTCACCCTTTCTGAAAGTTGGCTGGCTGATTCAACACAGCTATTCTGGCAAAAAAATTCCTTTCCAAACTGACTGATTCAAACTGTCCTCTTTCATTTTCTAACTTAATTGCTCTTCTTGGAAAAATTACCTTTGAACTCCATGAACTGAACGTCAGGAATTCAACTGCACTCAACTGAATTGCACAGAACTGCACTAAAATATACTGATCTTCTGAAAGCTACTGTTCTGTTTCCATGCCCTTTCAAGTGTACTACACTGTATTCCTCTGTACTTTCTCTGTTCACTCAATAGTCTCCTCAGAACATAGGAACTTTCCAATTAGAAAGATCACTAAAATGTCTCATATTAAAGCATCTGGTTCATATGAATCACCTTCGCTGCTCACAATGCAAGAAGCTAGAAATCAATAACCCAGAAGAACCTTAGCAACTTCTACAGTTAAATGGAATATTCAAAGAATTATGTGGGTCTTTTGTTCAGAAATAGGTCCTTGCTGTAGTTTGTGGAGAGCAATGTATTATCTTTGAAAGAGCCTGGAATGTTAGGAAATTTTCATTTTCAGTTTCCCAAAAACTGGGTGGGATTGGGAAGTAAAAAGGGGGCTACAAATGGAAAACAAAGTGTATAAACTGTAATTAATAAAAATTAATTAATTAAAATTTTTAAAATGCAATTGAATATATGCCAGTCCTGATACTGAATGCTTAGTTTGGTGGGACACAATTTCTCTCCTTATTTACATACTTTGTTACGATCACATAAACATATATTAGGAAGTGGGCACTGCGCTGTTTCCATACAATCATCAAAAGCCCCTCGATTCAACATGAAATTTTAAATAGTTGCAGTTATTTCACTCCTGGTTGTATAACTATCACAGAGATATCTGAGTCTCTACGTTTATATTTACTATTTTAAAAAAAATAACAAAACAAATAATAAAAATAATAAAAACCATGGTACTTACATAAAAAATATTATTCAGCTCAAAAAAAAATAAAATCACTAAATTTACAGAACAATGAATGCATTTAAAATGTATACTATTACATGTATTTACAAAAATTCAGACAAAAATAAACACATACAATATCTCAATGTGAATCCTAGCCTTAAATAAGGAGACACAAATAAACAAATAAACATGTTGGTGCAGTATGCCATGTACTTCTGAATATAACAAAAGAGAGTAGATATTAGGTCATGAAGGAGGGTTGAACACAGGTAGAGGAGTCATAATGTTGAAAGAAAATAAATAATTATATATCTAGTTTCAATTCTGTTGTTGTTCTTTTAATTTTGTGTTGAATATATGCATAGACCTCTAAGTGAATGGGGAAGAAGAAAATCCAAGGTGAAGCTCTACATCTTCCCAATGGGTGCTCAACCTTTACAGAAGTTTAGCTGTGTAGATTTGAGTCTGGTTGATCTGCCATAAGACATTTTTTCTTTTTAATTTTCAGATTCTTTACAATAAACTTTTGATTTAAAAGGATATTTTCTTTGTAGAAATTGTGAAGGTTCCTCTGGGTTTTAGATTTCTAGCTTTATTGCATTGTGAGCAGAGTTGGTGATTGATATGAATCTGATATTTTAACATCAGTCATTTTGTGATCTGTCTAGTTCTGCATTTTGGAAAGTCCCCATGTTCTGATAAGAATATGGAGTTAATGTCTGTCGGTTAGAAATCACTGAGGATTTTTGCTGAGTCAGTTTGTGTTCTGGGCAGAAGTTAGCGCTCCTGCTCTTTGGTAGTTTCATACCTGAGTGAAGAGCCTGTTGCTGCAAGTGGAGAATTCCCATTCTCACTTATTGTGATAATGCCTATTATTCTTTGCAGGCCTATTAGTGCTGGGGTTACATGCTAGTATGCATTAACAGTTCTGGCATTCATATGTACAGTGAAATGATACTTTATGAATTTTGACTTTACCTGTATACAATAATCTTGTGTATTTTTCTGCTCAAAAATACAAAAAACAAAAACAGCAAAACAAACCAGTCTACAAAACCCGTTTGGGTCTGATATCTATTGCTATTCTTAGAAATGAAGTGAAGTTCCCATGAATGAAATATAGTTATATAGTTTTTTTTAATGTTATTTCTTTTATTTACTTTTTAAAACTTTATTTATATTTGTATAAATTACAGTTTATTCATTTTGTATCAAGCTGTAATCTTCTTACTCATCCATTCTCAATTCCACCCTACCTCCCTCATCTCCTCCCAAGTCCCTCCCCAAGTCCACTGATGGGGGAGGCACTCCTCCCATTCCCTCTAACCCTAGCCTATCAAGTCTCATCAGGACTGGCTGCATTGTCTTCCTGGTGAGGCGCTCACCCATCAAGGGCAGGTGATGCAAGAGCCAACCCCTAAGTTCATGTCAGTGACAGTTCTTGTTCCCATTACTAGGGAACCTACTTGAGGACAGAGCTGCCATGGGCTGTATCTGTGCATGGGATTCTACGGAGTTCTAGGGGTTCTAGTTTATCTCCATGCATGGTCCTTGGTTGGAGTATCAGTCTCAGAAAGATCCCTGTGCCCAAAAAAATCTGTTATTTTTTTCTAATCAAATAGTTTAACAATTTGCAATTGTAGTAATTATATATGGGCAAGATATTTTCATGGATATTAGGTTACTTGTTTTGCTTTTGGTTTTTTCTCTATTTACTATGGTCTTCATAGATGGTCAAGTGAATTGTTCTAATAGTATGTTTTGATTTCTTACTTATGAGCTTTTAAATCTATCTTAAATATTTGAATTTTTAGTGCTTCTGAAGATTATAAAAAACTTATTTGAATTGCAATAAGCTACTTTCAAATGATACTTATTATTATCTTAAGTATAAAATATAAACAAATAAAGTAAAAATAACATAAAACTCTCCAGTTCCATCCAATTTCTTTTTAATATTTAGCACATGCAAATTCTATTTCACTTCTTTCATCACTCCTATCTTTCATCGCAATGTAATTAATTTAGGTCAGTAAATGGTGTGGATTGAAAGCTTTCTGCTTTTCAGTAGTGAACTAACCTCCTTATTCTTCTCCTGCTGAGAAGTCAGCTGTCAGGGGAATTGGCACACCTCCTGTATTATTATTTTTCACACAGGTTTGAGACTTCTCATTTGTCCCAGTGAGAACTTGATTATGTCTTGGAATAGAGTTGGTTGAGTCAATTTGTCTAGTAACCTTTGGCCTTCTTACGTCTGAACACTTCTGTTCTCTGACATGTGAGAAAAGTTCTGTTGCTATTTGTTTGAATCAGTTTTCTACCAATTCAGCATGCTAAAATCTTTCTTGAATTCCAATAGTAGTTTTTTTTTTGTTTATTTGTTTGTTTTTTTTGCATTTAACAGTGACTTAAAATCCCTATAAGCTTTTTTCTTTTTATTTACTCTTCTCTGTTAACAACTGATTAGTTCCTCTACCAGTTACTCTATCCAGATATTAATAACTTCTATCACATTTTCATTGAAGTGAATGTACCTCAATTTCATAAATACACATTTGGTATTTTGTGTGTGTTAAATTTATTCATTCAGTTTCTTTGTTAAAGTATTAAAATACTGTGGCCTGTACCATTATCTGTTTCCTTGTCGCGGGCGCTCCGCCAGCAGTAACGACGCAACACTCTAGGATTCTTCTGATCACGGTTTATTGGGGAAACAGCTTGAGTTATAGATGTGAAGCAGAAGACCCTGAGCTGTAGAGCAGGTACTGCTTAAGTAGACACCCGGATCGCGTGATCTTCTCTGATTGGGTGTGCAGGCTGCGTGGCCATATTTAATTGGTCTAACCAGGATCCCTCATTAGCAAATGCCGAGGGCGGTTTGGCACAGGGCAGTGCAAGCACGCTGACTTGTTTACCGAAAGGTTGAATCTTAGCGGACCCGGACTCCGGCGCCATCTTGTAATGGCGCCTGTATGGCTCCCAACATTTCCTAACAAATCATGCACTATTTTTTAGTTCACACATCTTGATACTTAGGCACCTGTGATGTCATCATTGGTTGTCACTGCTAGGCCGTTCTGGATAAAAGGACCCTGCCTCTCTCGATATAGATAGATAGATAGATAGATAGATAGATAGATAGATAGATAGATATAGAGAGAGATAGAGATCAAATCTCCCCCTCGATGTTTTGGTCTCCTTCTACTTCTCATGGTTTTGAGACTCCCCTTCCCCAACTACCCAATCTCTACCTTCCTGCACCTAACACTAGCTAATTGAGTCTTCCCTTCTGGTTGGCATAAACACTTCCCTTTGTACTGGAGACTGCCTGCACCTCTATGGCTCACTGGGGAGCAGAGGTAGCTCCTATCATGGTCTTCCTGAGTACAATTGTTTCTTCTCACTGACATTCAGATTGGACCTTACCCTTGGGTTTGATTTTCTCCAGCACAGTTTTATCTGCTATTGAAAATACTGTTACCAGGTAAACAGTGTGCTTGGTCTCTGACCTGCACTGATGAGTTGGAACAGATTGCACCAATTTCCCAGAGTCAAATCTTGTGCTTGGGATGTCATGACTGATCGTTGACTCCACTCTCCCCATGGGAATAGTATATCTGCCTGTCTCTCCAGATTATCATCTGTAATGCCTTCTGGAGAATTTCAGATTCCCAAACCTAGCACTCACTTTAAGGGCCTCTAAGTTTACATAACTCTGCAATCAAACTTGGCTTCAATATTCCTCAGAAAACAGTCTGCTCTTCCTGGACTTGTCCAACATTTCAAATCTTTGGCTTCCCTATCACTGCCTCAGTGTCAGCTGGAAGTAGCCAAAGATGATTTATTTCTTCACCAGTTGTCAACTCATTATCAAGAAAATGCTGAAATGGTGCTCTTCAGGCCCAGGATCAATAGCTCCAGGTTCTCCCAGCATTTCCCAGTCCCTATCGGCTGCTGGGCATGGCTAGCAACCTCACCCTAAACTTTCCAGGGCTTCTCTTTCTCCTCACCACATAGTCTGGATATTTTGGTTCCTTTACTTTTTCCTCAAACTCTCTCATTCTCCTCTCTCTCTGTTAACCACTTAACTTGCCTTGCAGAAGAAGCAGTCCAACGTCCTCATTCCAGCCTTGCTACCCCTTCCCTAGTACCTAATTTTTATTTTTTAGATTCTAGGAAAAGGGAGAAATGTTTATTCACAAATCTTGATGCATTAGCCCACTACTCCCAGATTGCTTAGACACCTGTGATGTCATCATCTGTCACCTCCACCAGGGGCCCAGGATAAAAGGATCCTTCTTGTTACTTCTCTCTCTTTTGCTCTTGCTGTTTTGCTCTTTCTTCCCTTTCTCTGTCAGGGTACTCCCCACTCTTCCCTTAGGGCTCACTCTGCTTTCCCCCTCCCCATAAACTCTTTAATATGTGTGTGTGTGTGTGTGTGTTTGGCATCATTTTAAATAAATACTAACATACTATGGCCTGCCCCTTTATCTATTCATTGAAGAATCAGATTTTATTCTTATCATTTTTGCATGTACTCATTTGTCCATTAGTACTAAGAATGTTCTTTTTTATTTTATTTTTTCTCTCTTCTTGACTTTCACTATTTTAGCAGTAAATGACTTGCATTTGAGAGGAATCTGATTTGGAACAAACTAATCAATGTACCAGAACTAGAGGCAGCACAAGCCATGTTTGTGTTAAACCTGCCATTGTGTTGTTCAGATACAAACTAGAGCACACCTTCTTGAGATTAGTCTCACTCCAGAACTGAGTCACATGTTAAGCCAACATTTTAGGAAGACAAGTACTTAATGCAGATCAAAGTTCACACTTCTGCTGGCCTACCTGTCATTGAGTTTGACTCATGGACCAAGACTTCACCAATTGCATGTGGTGCTGAACCTAACTGATGTCCAAAGACTGGATACTAGGGCATCAGGAGAGAATTAGGACATATTTATCATGGTAAAATAGTCACTGTTTGGGTACTCCATTCGAAAGGAGGTCCTCTAAGCCTGTGCTAATGCTAATGCCTTAGCCTTCATCAGTCTTATCAATGAACTTACTCTATTAGTAACGACTTCTGCAAAGTTATCACACAATATTAGCATTTAAAATGGTAGTTATAACTACCTTAACTTCGTAGTATATGACTTTTAAAAAATGCTTCAAAAATTTTAGAAAGTCTTTTTACTTAACATGAAACCATATAAAATGCATGGGCATTTTATCCTCAATAAGCCTCTCAAAACTAATTACTGTAGTTTGCTTTTGTTTTATTTATTTATTTTATTTATTTATTTTTTTTGCTTTACTAATGCATTGTAAAGAGATTGTAATCTCTTCACTTGTTTTACAAATAACTGTAAAGAAAACCATCTTTACTATGCAATGTTGCTATAAAATCCCGATAGCATTCAGTTTGTGCAGGTTTAGTGGATGTAACATATATATATATATATGTATATACATGTATATACATGTATAGATACATATTATATATGTATATAGATACATATAATATAATGTTTATATATATATATATATATAATCCCAAGTGTGAAGTGTGGAAATATTTTTGGCAGGAAAACAGCCCCATGAAAAGGAGTGTGTTATGTTTAACAGCTGGAAGCTGTCTTATATGGTGGGGGGTGGTGATCCATTGTTTTTGACAGATGAAAAACAACCAGTATGGACTTTGAGAGGGTATAAAATAATCCCCCAAAAAAGAGATATCATTTGCATTTCTTGGCTTCTTCCCTTCCCATCACATTGAGATGTTCCTAGAAAGAAATGCTCCAGAGAACAATTCAAGGTTGCTGCTGAGGTTGTTGTTGTATTTGCTTGATTGCTGGTTTGCTGCTTAGCTGCACTCCCCAAAACTCAACCCCCTTAATCAGCAGGAATTAGCTAGAGAGATCTGTGTACCTTTCTCTACTAACCTGGTATTTCTACTAACTAGTATCAGGGATAGGAAAGGAAGTAGAGGCATTTAAGAACCATAAATAAAGTAGGATTTTGAAAAATCTAAGGATTCATGCAAGAATAGAGCACATGGCCTTACCTGACTGAACCCTCTGACAAAAAGATAACAAAGTGAGGGAGAAAATAGGATTTGAAGAAGATGTCATGTAAACATTTTTTTTTTCTGTAGAGGAGAGACTGCTATTACAATTTAAAAGAAAGCCACATAGAAAGCAAGCTGGAAATCTCAGTAGCACCAAAGGCAGAAGATGAAAACAAGAAAGAAAAAATGCAATTTGTGGTAAGTTGGTATAGAGGTTAGCCACAGTGCAGAGAAGGAATTTTTATTTATTTATTTTTCTTTTTATTTTTTATTATTATCATTTATTACAATTTATTTAATTTGTATCCTGGCTATGGCCCCCACCCTCATTTCCTCCCAATCCCATCCTCCCTCTCTCTTCTCCCCCTATGTCCATCCACTAGTCCATTCAGAAGAGAGGTCTTCCTCCCTTTCTATTTGACCCTAGTGTATCAGTCTCATCAGGACTGGCAGCATCATCTTCCTCTGTGACCTAGCAAGGCTGCACCCCCCAGAGTAAGGTGATCAAAAAGCCTGTCACTGAGTCCCTACCAGAGAAAACCCCTGCTCCCCTTATTAGGGAACCCACTGAATCTATGAGACTGAATCTATGGGCCACATCTGAGCAGAGGTTTTAGGAGAAGGGAGCTTTAAATAATAACTAAAACCCAAGTTTTAAGGAAAGCATACTTAAAAACACAAATGTTTCATTTTTTTTCTATAAGTCCGAACATGGAACAGACTTAGTACTTGGGTCTGGAGAGTTGGAAGGCTGGGATTCCAGAAGAGAAAACTAAAGTATTTTATCGATGGGATAACTTACTCATACTGTGTCTTTAGCATGGGACCTGCCTTACAGAAGGGAGGTCCTGCCTTCTGAGGAGTCCTCCCTTAACCAGGTCATCGATATGCCAACTGCAAGGTTGGGTTTCCAAGGAGGTCATATAATTCTATTTTCTTAAAAAGTGTGTTTCCCCTTAATGAAATTTCACTGCTACAGTACAATCCCTGTACTTACAAGGTAACTTACAAGTCAATTAGGAAAGAAATTGAAAATCGGGAATAGTTACAATCCATTTCTTCTATGAAAATCCAGAAATCCTGGTTCAAGGAGTTCAGCAAATGCAAACAAGTGGTTTACATTTGCATCTGACCATCATTATAGGGACTCTAGAGGAGGCACCTGGAACTCACTATTTGGATCCGGCTGGCCTTGAACTCACAGAGATCCCTGTGCCTCTTCCTCTTGAATGCTGGGATTAAAAGCATGTACCACCAGTGGCCAGTCTGGGGCAATCTGGCTGCATAGGTTATGCATTGATCAGCAGGGTTGATCAGGCTGATCTTGGCAGATGTCCCCTTCCCTTATTGCTTCATGTGCACCCCCCCCAACACCAAAGCTGCACTGTCAGGCTGACGACTTCCTTCGAGTAGAGGACAGGTATTGCACCAATGATAAATGAGTACTTGTGCTTCCCTGCTAGAACCTCCCAATAAGCTCGTTTCCTGCTTTAAAAACAAGCTCTTTTTGCAAGTATTAATCCTGCCCACTCCTGCAAACCTACTTCATTCCACAAGACTAGTAATAATTCTGTCAAGAAAGCAATTCTGAACTAAATAGCTCCCAGAAGTCCAACCCCTTCAAGGGTATCACAGAATCCTGTGATAATATTGCTTTGGAAACAAAGCTTCAAGAAGACTTTTAGGAGTTACACATCGGGGACATATATCAAAGAATACAGAAGAAAATCTTCAAAAATATTTTGATCTTTATGTCTTCTATATATTAGAAAGAACCTTTGAGTATCTAAACTTAAGAAAATAAAATTCAAGTTATTATATTTCCTCTGAGTAATTATTATTTATCAGATTAAGTGAAGAAAATAAGATTATTAAATAATTGCTAAACATCTCTAAAATGTCGAACTAGTTAACTGAAGAAGAGAGGAGCTTTTGGCTTTTCTGCAGCACAATGCAGCTTCTAGAGATGACAAGTGCATGTTGGTATTCTTTTGTACTTGATATTTACTTATTTAATTTTATTAGTTTCTTCTTTTGAAATACACTTAAGGAAAAGAAGTCTTTACTAATGGCAATATATATTTACATGTTATTTCAAATCTAGAAACAGAAACAACATAACCACAAATTATAAATAAATATATATATATATATATATATATATATATATATATATATATATATATACTGAAAACACTCACTAAAAGGCAGTAAAGAATATTATAATAATTGCAAATGGTATAACTGGTGCTGTACACCTCATCATTAACAACAAAAAGAACATACACGTTATCATTAAGCTTTCTCTTCTGTGACAAAATAAACTACAAAATCTCTCCATGTTTGTATAGAACACTTAAAGCTATTTTGCTGCTTTGAAAGAAGAAAATTTTAAATTAGTAAGCTTTCAGAATAAGATAAAATTATATTGATATTGTAATTAGTATTTACTATATTTTCATTTTTATATTTTTGTGCTGTCTATTCAAATTCCAACTTCAGAGTCATTTTTTTCTAAGTGTAGGTATATATCCATGTTCATGTCATATAATTTTTGCAACAACTATCCCATAGTTAGGGTTTTTTTTTTTTATCTTGTTTTCACAAAGTTGCACTTTATTCTGCTTATAAAAATTTATGTTTAACATAAAACAAGGAGCTTGACAGAGGGTTCAGAGGTAAGGAAAAAAAAAATGCTTCTCTTGAGGAGGACCCAGATTTGTTTTTCCTATCCCACATGGCAACCAAAACTGTCTTTAGCTCTAGGGGAAAATCTGTAAAACTCTTTCATATCAGGGTATCAGGGGGTGTGGTGAGCATTGTGTGTGTGTGTGTGTGTGTGTGTGTGTGTGTGTGT
>REGO01000276.1:1176671-1218940 GCA_010120015.1 Rhombomys opimus | reverse complement strand
GGGTGGGACTGGGAGGGGAGGAGGGAGGGGCTTATGGGGGGGATACAAAATGAATAAAGTGTAATTAATAAAAAATAAAATAAAAAAATGAAAAAAAAAAGAATTGTTAGCCTACTTTGATAAGTTAAATCATTCCCTCTTTAGCACTTCTATGTATTAGTGGATAAAGAAGCTCTTCAAATTTGATGAAAGATTACTCTAGGGAATGTTTAAGTATATATATATGTTTAATATATATATTTAAATATATATATTCCAGCTGATCCTTGCATATGTACACTGTATAATTGCATTATACATAGTGACTCCATGGTCACTTTGTAAATATAGCAGCATTTCTTTTCTGGTAATTTCAAGTTTATTTATGTATTATTGCATTGGAAAAAATCATCAGTATGTGTACATACTGAAACGCGTCTATGTTACTGCATCAAATAAACAGGTATGTTTATATATTTATGTATGCCACGTGTGAGTGTGTGTTTCTAGGTACATGTGTATTTATTCTCTCAAATACCTACATTTTATTTAATTTTTACATTGTTGAAAAATTCATGAGTTCTTCTATGTTAGTGAAAAATGGGTTTGATGGGGCTGGGGAGATGTGTCTGTAAGTTTCTTGTCACACAAGCTAAGCAAATGAGGTCAGATTCATAGACACTACATAAAATGAAAGCATGGTGATATGTACATATAATTACAAGTCTCTTGGAAGATAGAGGTATTAGGAAGATAGAGGAATAAACACAATGCTTCGTAGTCTGTTAGTTTAACCAAATTGGTGAACTCCAGCTTCAGTGAGAGGCTCTTTAAAAACTAAGCCACTGAGGAGGACATCGCAGCCAGTCCTGATGAGACCTGATAAGCTATAGTCACATGGAAGGGGAGGAGGACCTCCCCATCAGTGGACTTAGAAAGGGGCAGGGAGGAGATGAGGGAGGGAGGGAGGGAATGGGAGGGAATGAGGGAGGGGGCTACAGCTGGGATACAAAGTAAATAAACTGTAATTAATATTTAAAAAAAACTAGAGTGGACAGAGATGAAGAAAACAACTTGTGTTTTGAACATTTAAGTACTCATGCTACATGGAGGTAAACAAACATATGTGTAGACTCAAAGTGATTTTCTTTTCTTTTTTTTAACAAAAATCAGACTTGATTTCTTTGTGTGTCATAGGTAGATGTCAATATCTCATGGGGGCAGGATAAAATTAAATAACTTTTGTGACTTGCTTTGAAAGATGTACCATTTCCGTTCTTTTTTATAGTTTTTTAAAAGGTATTACAATTTATTTATTTTGTATCCTAGCTGTAGCCCCCCCCCCCATCTCTTTCCAATCCGACCATCCCTCCCTCCTCTTCTCCCATACTCCTCCCCCAGACCACTGATATCCCCTTCTATCTTACCTAGCCTATCTGGTCTCATCAAGACTGGTTGCATTTTCTTCCTGTGTGTCCTGGTTAAGGCTGCTCCCCTCCAGAGGGAGGTGATCAAAGAGCCAGCCACTGAGTTTATTTCAGAGACAGTCCCTGTTCCCTTTACTCAGGGACCCATTTGCACACTGAGCTGCCATGGGCTATATTTGAACAGGGCCTCTAGGTTATCTTCATGCAGGGTCTTTGGTTGCATTATCAGTCTCAGAAAAGACCCCTGTTCCCAGATTGTTTGGTTCTGTTCCTCTCCTGTCAGTTCCTTTCAGCCACAGGTCTTTCTATCTCCTCCTTCTTACATAAGATTACCTGCACTATATCCAAAATTTGGCTATGAGTTTCAGCATCTGCTTCAATAACCTGCTTAGGTAGAGTCTTTCAGAGGCTCTTTGTAGTAGGCTCCTGTCCTGCTCCCTGCTTTCTCCTGCTTCCATTTGCCTTTCTGAATGAGGAGTGAGCAACTTCCCTAGGATCCTCCTTTTTGCTTAGCTTCTTTAGGTGCACAGATTTTAGTATGTTTATCTTATACTGGGGAACCCTCCTCCGATGCTGGTAGGAATGTAAATTTATACAATCACTTTGGAAATCAATCTAGCGCTTTCTCAGAAAATTAGAAATAGTGCTGTCATTAGATCCAGCTATACCACTCCTAGGCATATATCCAAAATATGTTCAAGTATACAACAAGGACATTTGTTCATCCATGTTTGTAGCACCTTTATTTTTAGTAGCCAGAATCTGGAAACAACCCAGATGTCCCTCAACTGAGGCATGGATACAGAAACTGTGGTACATTTATACAATGGAATACTACTCAGCTATTAAAAACAAAGAAATCATGACATTTGAAGTCAAATGGTGAGAACTAGAAAAATCACCTTACCCAGTTAACCCAGAAGCAGAAAGAAACACATGGTATATACTCTTTTTTTTTAATGCTGTAGATTTTTAAGTTATCAAATAATTTCAGATGCCTTTCACTGTTTAAGATTCGTTTCTTTTTAATAATGAGTATGCATACATGAGTGTGTTTGTCTGTATGTGCATGTGTTTGTTTGCCTTTTGTAATTTTGTATATTTATGTGTACATTCAAGTGAATACATCTGAGTATTGGTGTTTGTATGTGTACATATTAGTTGTTTTATGTTTGTTCATTTGTGTTTGTGCATTTGAGAGTGTGTTTATGTCTTTCAGTCTGTGTTCATATTTCATGTGTATGTTTGTGTTCATTGGTGTGTGTATGTATGTTTATGTGTGCATGAATTAAAAATAGAAGAGAGTTTAGCTATTCTGCATATGTTGAAATAATCCTCCTATTTTGTTTTTGTATTTCTCCTTTAAAAACCTGAAATACAGTGAGAAATTTGATGTTTAAAAAAATTTACTCAAACAGCACTGGCATTTATTTAATTACTACTAAAGTGCTATTTTGAAGTCTAAAACCCTTTACTTGTTTATTAATACAAATTTTTTACTTTGAAAAATACTGTTATTTTTGTGCCCGAGACAAGAGACCCCAAAAGACCACTAGGAGTCCAGTCCATTGAAAATCACATGAAGACCTTTATTCAAGCTTAAGCTCGGGCCACCAATCTTCCCTGATGCAGCAGGTTAGAAAGTGAGGCCCCGAATCTCAGGGAGGCAAAGTTTTTATAGGGAAGAACAGTGAGCAGTGAATTCCAATTTTGCAATTACAGGGAAAATAAGTTTTGGGTGAGGGGGTTCCTTTAGGCAAATTGTTCCAAGCCACCTGGCGAACCCAACAGATATCTAAGATATCTGTAGTACAGCCTGCTGGGTAGATTGGAGGACCCATTAACACATTCTGTGGCATTTATGACACCTACAGGGTGGAGGGCTATATGGCCCTTCTCAGAACCCAAAGGTGGGGGTCAAGTCACTCCAAGGCCAGTCAACTTAAGACAGACTCTGAGAAACAAAATGGAACCACCCCTGCCACCCTCAGTTTCTTCATCATTTAAAGTTAAGTTGATATTAGTGATATATGTTAAACTACAATCACTGTAACTTGAATCCTGACCATAATGGGAATTTCAGCAAGTGAATCACATATTTTCTTTCTTAATTATATTTTTAATCAATACAATGACTTTTAATATTAATTTAATAAATTATTCTAAACTGTTTTGATTATCTTTATCTCTGCCTAATATTACTTTAAATGATAATTTTATGCCTAAAATATTGAGAAGAATTCAAATAAATTCGGGAGAATTGACACTTCAAAATTTTAAATTTTTCAATAGATGAACATTCCATTTCTGTCCATATATTTATTTTCTTGGTTGTTTTTGTTTTGTTTTTCATCACATTTTGGTACTCTTAAAGTTTGGTGTGATATTTATTTATTAGTCCATCAAAATTTAAACAGAAAAACTTATGTTATATTATTGTTTGCTACTTATATATTCTTCTAATGTTACACACACGGTTGTGTGCACATGCTTGCTTGTGTCTTACAAATAAATAACAAAGTTATATTACAGGAGTATGAAATAATATATGTAGATTTACTTATATTTTCTGTATAGACTATAATTATGTCATCCATAATTAGAAACAATTTATGTATTACTTTGATTTTTTATACTTTTATTTTCTAAAAAATAATACTTTTATTTTCTAAAAAAATATACTTTTATTTTCTAAAAAAAAGACAACTTTCAGTGCCTTGCTGGCTTTACATAACAAAATGGAATGGCACCTTAGATGATTGCCCTACTATGTTTTACAAAGGGTAGCATCACTGCTCTGCTTTTTAGTTGTCATTCAGTTCCTAGTAAGGATTTCTGTGGTCAGGTTTTAGGCTTCATCAAGTGATTAGTTTCACATTGTTCTACATCATCAAGGGACTGCTTAATTTAGTATCTTAAAGTGATGAAATTTATTGATTGCATCTAAAATATTAATTTTATAGATTATCTGAAATCAATCATAGTTCATAGTATGCTTTCCAATGCTATTTTGTATAGTTAACTAATAGCATAGGGTATACATGTCCATACATATGAGAGAAATTGCTATCTATTTTTCTGTTGAATTCCATGTAATTTATGTAACATGAGTTTCACTTTGTAAATATAAAGAAGTGACATCCTTTATTATATTCAGAGAGAGTTATGCAGATTTTTATTAAGTCTCCTTTGAATATTTGCAATTGTCCCACTGTTACACATTCAAATCAGCCACATTGATATTGTTATTCTTCCTGTTACCAAAAACTTACTGTTTAACAGAGAGCAAGTGTATATGCATATTCATTTATATTGGATCCCTTAAATTTTGTAACCCATTCTATTTCTGATATGTAAACACCATTGTTGTTGAAAAGTAAATCATTGACAACATTGAAAAATGCAATGCACTAATCAAAAAATGGATGCATATTTAACTTACATTGATGTGGAATGAATGACATATTTTATAAATATTTTTCTGTTTATTAGTTTTGTATTTAATATAAATTCATTAATGTGCTGAGCAATTCTATCTTCCATTATTGATTTTAATAAAACTATAACATCACTGATATTAGATATTTTAATTTGCATATTTAATTATGCATGAATTAGAAAATAAATAATGAAAAGAAATAGCAGATTAAATCCACATTTATGTAAGCATTTTCTCATTATAACACAATTTAATTATAAGTTTGAATTATTGATTTCTTGCTTGGGTAAACTAATTCCTACATTACCAGTGGAAAGGCAAACATGTCATAATTAGGGAGTAGAACTAAGCAATAGGAATGTGTCTCATCAAATAATTAGACTTCTCAGTATGATGGATCTTAAATGAGAATAGAGAAAATGATATCATTTATAACAATAATTTTATTCTTGCTGAATTTGTTACTGATGAAATTTCTAAGTACAATAGGTTATGAAAGCTGAACAATTTTCTTTTTAGTTATTTGGAAAATTAAGATAGAATAAAAATGATTACGAAAATAGTAATGCTTTGAATAATATTAATTTAATTTTTAAATTACCGAATTTCTGTTTACATTTATTGCTATACTATTAAGGAGAATTTTTGCTGACTAGATAATTAGTAATTCATATCTAGCCAACTGATCTGTGACCAATCCTGTTAAGAGAGTTTTTTAAATTAGTTTCATATTTCTATCTTTCTCCATCTAGCAATGAAACATTATTAGAAAATGTTTATCAAGGAAGTCTCACTATCAGGAAGAATTTCCCATGTCTAAGAATCCTTCTGTTTAACAAAGAATTTTATAGAAGGAGGCACAGAATCACCATCTCTTAATAATTCCATCTATTTTGAAATACTAAGGCATACTAGGGTAGATAGAAATTTTAATGACTTTGAAATAAATGCTATCAATTTAGGTGTGTACAATTATCATAAAGCTAAGGCTGTGTTGAGTTTATAATGCACTCATTATATATGTTTTTAGTATACGTATTATAGGACCTTCAATATGATATATATATTATAACTTAAAATTTTCACCACGTTATGTCAATTAAATTATATGAGTTCATATGAAATAGAATCTATTCAACAAAATTATCCCAATCCTTTCAGTAGCTGGAATTTGAAGTAATTTTATTAGAAAGAATTTTTTTTTTGTCACTGCGTTTGTTTCTCTGACTCAGTATTTCCTTCGAAATTATTTTTTAAAATTCTAGGTATTATTTTTATTATCATGCAACTTTTTATGTAACATGACATTTATTTTTTTAAAATCATTAATTCTACTCCAGCAAAATTACCAAACAAAATTCTCATTACACAAGCAAAATAATAGTTTGAAGAACCTAAAAGTAGCTGGTTAATGAATAGAAATATAACAAATTATAAGCATTAACCACTAAACTTATAAATATTATAATCATTCATCATAAACTGTTGTATCTCCTTAGATGCATGAATGTTTTAATTTCGAGGAGTACATGTATAATAATTTTCACATGTAATGCTTTAAAATACAGAACAAGTTGCTTTTTCTGAATGTTGAATATTTATTAGTATGACTTATCATGAGATTCTAGTCCCACAATATCTTCCCTTAAACAGTTAGTATCCAAATATGGTTATGGCTGTTAATTAGAATATAGTAGGGAAAAATGCAAATAAAAACAATAAAAAGACATTAGAAAACATTTATTGAGCATTAACACGTTTCCTTGTCAATTAGTACTTGTATCTACAAAAAAGAGTACAAATTCTGTAGTAAACATGGCATTTGTACCTGGAAGCAAGATGAGAAAACATTTGGGAATGGATATATGACATCAGAGTAAACGCAATGAAACAATAAAAAGATTTTGAGATAGCTTAACTGTCAAACTCATTGATATATTAAAGATTGATAGGAAAGTCACTCAATAAGAAGGGGATTATTAACTTAGTGTAGTAGAATTTAACACAAGTGATATAATATAGTCTTGTAAAATTCAAACAATATTAAATAAGAAAACATTCACAGATCATTTAAATAACTTTCCAGTATAAACAGAAACATAAATCTCTGTACACCAGCTTAGTGAATCAATTTATGCTCTTATTCTCAGCAGCTATAAAAGAATGGAGTCTGGAGGCAAACAGTATTCAGTTTCTAAACTCTTTGAGTTTAAATGGACATATTAACATTCATAAACTGAAAGTGTTGTTCATTTGATATTTGAGAATGGAAAAATGTTATATCATGTATTGAAGACACTGCATACTGGCTCAGAATAATGCTCATGTTGTTTAATGTGAAGGTAGAAAAGTTCTGATATGTCAAATATCTTACATTGGTACCAGCTCTTGATGTTTATCTCATAGTTTGCATATAATTTATTCATATTAAGATGATTATTTATATTTTTAAATAAACTACTTTAAATCAATTACCTTGCAATGAAAGATATAAGGCTTCCTTCATAAAATAAAATAAATCTGATTCAGATTTATGCTTTTATGATTTTATTTATTTATAGAAAGAGAAAATATGAGCTACTTTAAAAGTCTCTAATAAAAATAATTTGTCATTTTGAATAATTTCATTTTGTCAAATATACAAATGGACTGAAATTCAGTCCAAATCTTAGAAAGGATAAATAAAATATATGAATGTCATAACAAGAAGTGACTAGTCATAACTATCCTATACTACTGTACATAAAGATAAACTATGCTACTAACTCACCTCAGATAGAGTGTATTTTATAGCCTAAAACCAAAATCAACCACTGTTGTCCAGGTTAAATGGGAAAGAAACTAATTTAATGGGATCATGATTTAGATTAACTACTCTGGAAATAGAACAAAACCTTCCAAAACCAAATATTAAAACGATTAGAAGAAATAAGTATACCTAATCCTAGTATATAAAGAAATAATCATTTAGGGTACAATAGAGATAGAGGCTGCTATTCTCAGTTGGTAATTTTATTAAATAAATCTTTTTGCCCATCAACAGACAAATGAAGAGAACAATATCTATTAATCTATCATCTATCTATCTATCTATCTACCTATCATCTATTAATCAATCTAACTACATACTATCTATAATCTATCAACCTATTTATCAACTATCTATCTATATATGTCTATTATCTATCTATCTATCTATCTATCTATCTTTCATCTATATATAATCTCTTTTCTGCATGTCCATCTGTTGTATGTCTAAACATATGTTGTTGATGAGCAATGCAGTGGAATGAAATATTTTATTTAAGAATGAATAGAAATAGGTTATCATTTTAAGTAAAATAATTTAACATCAGAACTATTTGTTTTCTCTTCCATAACTAAGTTTTTTTCTTTAAAATATATCTATAAAGGTGAATTATTTTGTAATAATAATGTAACTGAGTAGAGGGTGTTATAGAAAAATGGATAATATGTGAGAATTTATGATTGAAGTGTTATTTACATATGACTTGTACATCATAAAAAATATTTGCTTCACCTAATACACACACTAAAAATTAAGCAATAAAAATAATTTCAACAAAGAAGAAATAAACAATTTGCTGTGAGAAAGCAAGTGACTTTTTAATTTTTTTTTTAATATTCTTTGAACAACTTAACAGATGCTTATAATGCATTCTGGTTACTATAATCAAATCTTTCCTTCTTCCCAATCACTTTGTCAACCTCATTGTTCTCTACAATTTTCACTCTAATATTCATGTCTTTTCATTTTGCTTTGTGACTCACTGAGATTAACCAGGGCTGTCTGTATGATCACGTGTTTTGAACTATACAAAGGAACCTGATGGTTACCCCTGACAGAATCTACCATTAGTCAAAAATTTGGCAGGAAGTGATAAGACCACCAACAATACCTCCCTAAAAGATACTTGAAGGAAGTCTTAGCTTCATTGTTCTGTTGTTGGGATAAAATATCCTGGCAGACCAATTCAAGGGAGAAGAGTTTTATTTGGCTCATACTTCCATATTACATTACACTGCATCATTGCAAAGATTTTGAGGTGCCTGGACCTTAAAGCAGTATGACACAGGCATTTTTTCAAGAGCCACCAATCACTATAGAAGAGCAATAATAATAATAATAATAATAATAATAATAATAATTCTTTTAACTATTTATTTTTTTGTTGCTTCAAAACTTTAGTAGTTCTAATTCACCTCCCCATTAATGAAGAGTAATATGTAAATGCTGAGGTAAAAAAACAAAACAAAACAAAAAAAACCTCAGCTGAACCCTATCTTTTTTTTTTTTTTTTTATAAATAAATAAGTTATGGGAGTTTTTATTTTTATTTTTTCCTCTTTTTAATTTTTTTAATTTTATTTTTCTAATTAGTTACATTTTGTAAATTCTGTATCTCAGCTGTATCTCCTCCCTGCCCCTTTCCAAGTCCACTGATAGAGGAGGACCTCCTCCCCTTTCATATGACTCAGTTTTGTCAGGTATTTTCAGGACTGGCTGCAGAGTCCTCCTCTGTGGCCTAACAGGAATGCTCCTCCCTTGGGAGGTGGGGAGGTCAAAGAGCCAGTCATTGAGTTCCTGTTAGAAATAGTCCTTGTTCCCCTTACTATGGGAAACCAATTAATTACTGAGCTATCATGGGTCACATCCGAGCAGAGGTTCTAGGTTTTATCCTCTCATGGTCTTTGGTTGAGTGTCCATCTCAGAAAAATCCCTGTGCCCAAATATGTTTGGTCCTTGTGGAACTCCTATCCTTTCCACATAAAACTCCACTTCTTTCATATGATTCCCTGCACTCTGCCGAAGGTTTGGTTATGAGTCTTAGTATCTAATTTGGAACACTGCTAGGTAGAGTCTTTCAGATGCTTTCTGCTGTAGACTCCTGTCATACGTTCAATGCATATCCCATTTGTCTTTCTAAATGAGGATAGATCATCATACCCCTAGTCTGCTTTCTTGATTATCTTCTTTAGGTGTATAGATTTCATTATGTTTATCATATCTTGTAGGTCTATATAAGTGAGTATATTCCATGTTTCTCTTTCTCCTGGGATACTTCACTCAGAATGATCTTTTCTAGATCCCACCATTTTCCTGCAAATTTCATGATTTCCTCTTTTTTGATTGCTGAGTACTATTACATTGTGTAAAAATACCACAATTTCTGTACCCATTCCTCCATTGATGGACATCTGGGTTGTTTCCAAGGTTCTGGCTATTACAAATAAAGCTGCTACAAATATGGTTGAGCAAATGTCCTTGTTGTGTACATGAACGTATTTTGGATATATGCCTAGCAGTGGTATAGCTGGGTCTTAAGGAAGCACTATTCCTAATTGTCTGAGAAAGCCCCAGATTGACTTCCAAAGTGGTTGTACCAGTTTACATTCCCACCAGCAATGGAGGAGGGTTTCCCTTTCTCCACAACCTCTCCAGCATGTGTTGTCACTTGAGTATTTCATCTTGGCCATTTTGATGGGTGTAAGGTGAAATCTCAGGGTCCTTTTGATTTGCATTTCCCTAATGGCTAATGAGGTTGAACATTTCTTTAAGTGTTTCTCTGCCATGCTATATTCATCTACAGAGAATTCTCTGTTTAGCTCTGTTCCCGATTTTTTAATTGGATTACTTGGTTTGTTGCTTTTCAGTTTCTTTAGTTCTTTATATATACTAGATATTAGCCCTCTGTCAGATAAAGGGTTGGTAAAGATTCTTTCCCAATCTGTAGGCAGTCTTTTTGTTTTGAGGACGGTGTCCTTTGCTTTTCAGAAGATTTTCAGTTTCATGAGGTCCCATTTATTAACTATGGCTCTTAAAGCCTGTGCTGTTGGTGTTCTGTTCAGGAAGTTGTCTCCTGTGCCAATGAGTTCTATGCTGTTCCCCACTTTTTCTTCTAACAGATTTAGCATATCTGGTTTTATGTTGAGGTCTTTGATCCACTTAGACTTTAGTTTTGTGCAGGGTGATAAATGTGGATCTATTTTCATTTTTCTGCATGTAGACATCCAATTAGACCAGCACCATCTGTTGAAGATGCTATCTTTTTTCCATTGAATGGTTTTGGCTGCTTTGTCAAAAATTGAGTATTCATAGGTACATGGGTTTATTTCTGGGTCTTCTATTCAGTTACATTGATCCTCCTTTCTGTTTCTATGCCAATACCATGCAGTTTTTATTACTGTTGCCCTGTAGTACAGCTTGAGATCGGGAATGGAGATACCTCCAGATGATCTGTTGTTGTACAGATTCTGGGTTTTTTGTTTCTCCATATGAAGCTGAGAATCTTTTTTTCAAGGTCTGTAAAGAATTGAGTTGGTATTTTGATGGGAATTGCATTGAATCTGTAGATTGCTTTTGGCAGGATGGCCATTTTCACAATGTTAATCCTACCAATCCATGAGCACGGGAGATCTTTCCATCTTCTGAGATCTTCCTCAATTTCTTTCGTAAGAGACTTGAAGTTTTTCTCAAACAGGTCTTTCACTTGCTTGGTTAGAGTCACACCAAGGTACTTTATGTTATTAGTGGCTATTGTGAAGGGTGTTGTTTCCATAATTTCTTTCTCGGCCCTTTTTTCTTTGGTATACAGGAGGGATTATGATTTTTTTGAGTTGATTTTGGACCCTGCCACTTTGCTGAAAATGTTTATCAGCTGGAGCAGTTCCCTGGTTGAATTTTTGGGGTTGCTCAAATATACTATCATATCATCTGCAAATAGTGACACTTTGACCTCTTCCTTTCCGATTTGTATCCCCTTGATCACCTTTAGTTGTCTTATTGCTCTGGCTAGGACTTCAAGTACTATGTTGAAGAGATATGGAGACAATGGGCAGCCTTGTCTTGTCCCTGATTTCAGTGGGATTGATTTAAGTTTCTCTCCAATGAGTTTGATGTTGGCTATAGGCTTCCTGTATATTGCATTTACTATGTTTAGATATGTGCCTTGTAATCCTGATCTCTCCAAGACTTTAAATACGAATGGGTGTTGGACTTTGTCAAATCCTTTTTCAGCATGTAAGGAGATGATCATGTGGTTTTTCTCCTTCAGTTTGTTTATGTGGTGGAATACATTGATGGATTTCCGTATGTTCAGCCACCCTTGCATGCCTGGGATGAAGCCTACTTGGTCATGGTGGATCATATCTGATTTGTTCTTGGATTCAGTTTGCAAATATTTTATTGAGTATTTTTGCATCAATATTCATAGGAGAGATAGGTCTGAAGTTCTCTTTTTTTGTTGGGTCTTTGTGTGGTTTGGGTATCAGGGTGACTGTCGCTTCAGAGAATGAGTTTGGTAGTGTTCCTTCTGTTTCTATTTTGTGGAATAGCATGAGGAGAATTGGTATTAGCCATTCTTTGAAGGTCTGGTAGAATTCTGCGCTCAAACCATCGGGCCCAGGGCTTTTTTTGGAGGGGAGACTCTTAATGACTGCTTCAATTTCCTTGGGGGCTATTCAGTCTTTCTACCTGATCTTGACTTAATGTTGGTAGATGGAATCTATGAAGAAAATTGTCCATTTCATTTAGATTTTCAAATTTTGTGGCATATAGGCTTTTGTAGTATGACCTAATGATTGTTTGGATTTCTTCAGTGTCTGTAGTTATGTCCCCCTTTTCATTTCTGATTTTGCTGATTTGGATAGTTTCTCTCTGCTTTTTAGTTAGTTTGGCTAAGGGTTTGTCTATCTTGTTGATTTTCTCAAAGAACCAGCTTTTTGTTTCATTGATTCTTTGGATAGTTTTATTTGTTTCTAATTGATTGATTTCAGCCCTGAGTTTGATTATTTCCAGCTGTCTGCTCCTCTTGGGTGTATCTGCTTATTTTTTTTTCTAGGGTTTTCAGTTGGGCCATGAATTTACTTGTGTGTGATATTACAAATTTCTTCTTGAAGGCACTTAGTGCTATAAATTTTCCTCTGAGCACTGTTTTCAATGTGTCCCATAAATCTGGGTATGTTGTGCCTTCATTTTCATTGAGTTCTAGGAAGTCTTTAATTTCTTCCCTTATTTCTTCCTTAACCCAGCTGTCAGTGAGTAACAAGTTGTTCAGTTTCCATGTGTGTGTAGGTTTTTGGTTATTTCCATTGTTGTTGATGTCCAGCTTTTGTCCATGGTGTTCCCATAGAATACAAGGTATTATCTTAATCTTTTTGTATCTGTTGAGGCTTGCTTTGTGACCAACTATATTTTCTATTTTGGAGAAGGTTCCATGAGGTGCTGCAAAGAAGGTATACTCTTTTGAGTTTGGGTGGAAAGATCTGTAGACATCTATTAGGTCCATTTGATTTAGTGACTCTGTAAGTGCTTTTATTTCCCTATTTGGTTTCTGTCTAGTTGATCTGTCCCTTGGTGAAAGCGTGGTGTTGAAGTCACCCACTATTAGGGTATTGTGATCATCATGTGGTTTAAGCTTTAATAGTGTTTCATTTATGAATGTAGGTGCTCTTGTATTTGTAGCATAGATGTTTAAAATTGTGATGTCTTCTTTGTGAATTTTTCCTTTGATGAAAATGTAGTGCCTCTCTTTGTCTTTTTTGATTAATTTTGGTTGAAATCTATTTTATTAGACATTAGGATAGCCACTCCTGCTTGTTTTTTGGGTCCATTTGCTTGAAAAACTGTTTTCCAGCTTTTTACTCTGAGGTAATGTTTATCTTTGTTGCGTAGGTGTGTTTCTTGGATGCAGCAGAATGTTGGTTCCTGTTTTGGCACCCATTCTGTTAGTCGGTGTCTCTTTTTTGGAGAGTTGAGTCCATTGATGTTGATAGATAATAATGACCACTGAATGTTATTTCCTGTTATTGTGGAGTTGCCAAAGTTACTGTGAATCATTGCTTGTTTGCGTTTGATTTTTGTTTGGAAATTATCTTTAACCTATGTTTTCATTGGATTGGAATTTTCCTTCTCGTATCTTCTGTAGGGCTGGGTTGCTGTTCAAATATTGCTTAAATTTAGTTTTGTCGTGGAATATTTTATTTTCTCCATCTATGTTGATTGAAAGCTTTGCTGGGTAAAGTCATCTAGGTTGGCATCTGTGGTCCCTTAGGTCCTGCATGATATCTCCCCAGGCCCTTCTGGCTTTCATAGTTTCTGATGAGAATTCCGGTGTGATTCTGATAGGTTTGACTTTATATGTTACTTGGCCTTTTTCCTTGCTGCTTTTAGTATCTTTTCTTTGTTCTGTAGATTAAGTGTTTGGACTATGATGTGGCGTGAAAAGTTTCTCCTCAGGTCTAGTCTATTTGGTGTTCTGTACGCCTCTTGCATGTTTGTGGACATCTCTTTCTTTAGGTTGGGAAAATTTTCTTCTATGATTTTCTTGAAAATATTTTCTGGACTTTGTAACCTGGACTCCTCTTCTTCTTCAATTCCTATTATTCTTATATTTTGCCTTTTCATGGCTTCCTTGATTTCTTGGATGGTTGGTGTTTTTGATTTTTCTGATTTTATTTTTGCTTTGAGAGAAGTATCAATTTCTGTGAGTGTATCTTCAGCACCCGAGATTCTCTCTTCCATTTCTTGTATTCTATTAGTGATGCTTACCTTTGTGATTCCTTCTCTTTTTTCTAAGTTCTTCAGTTCCAGGGTTTTCTCGGTTGTGTTTTCTTTATTGATTCTAATTCTGTTTTCATGTCTTGCAGCATTTCCTTCATCTGTTTGAGTGTGGATTCCTATGTCTCCAAAATGGTCTCTATTTTTTGGTTTGTTTCTTCTCTTAGTGCCTCTGCTTCTGCCTCCAATTGTTTGGCTATATTTGCATGTGTTTCTTTAAGAGCTTCTTCATTCACTTCGTTTTTCTTTGTTTTTATTTGGGAGGCCAAATCTTTAAGGGATATTTTTGTATCCTCTTTAACTTTTTCAATCTCTACGACTATTTCTCTGAGAGATTTTTTGGTTTCCTCTTTATGTGCCTCAAATAACTGGATAATCATAGCTTTAAAATCATTTTCTTGTGTTTCTGCTGAGTTGGAGTGTCCAATAATTTTGGAGGTTGCTGGTGAAGCCATGATATCTTGATTTGCGTTGGTTGTGTTGGTTGTGTTCTTTCGCCGATCATCATTTGGTTATCCGTAGTGTTCACTGTCTGTTCCTGGATTCTGCAAGTCAGACTGGTTTTTGTCTGGTATCTGGAGAATTCTTCAGAAAAATGGGTGAGGTCTAGTGGTTTCAGTGTGTGCGTTTGTTATTCAGCTATACCTGTAGAAAGAAAGTTCGCAGGCGCAGAAGGACAAATGCGGGGTAGCATGTGTTTGAGCATGTGCTTGTGGGTGTGTCCTAAGGGACAGGGTGTTGGTGAATGAAGAGACCTTCAGTGTATTTGAGGGGTGCCCTGCAAGCACTGAAGTTGTTGCAGGCGCTAAGGATGGCAAGCACTGTTGAAGAATGTGAACACATATTGATTTTACAAGTCTGCTGCTCTTTTGTGTCTATTCAGCTGGTTTTCTGCCACTGAGAAGTTGGATGGCCCATAAAGTCGCTGGCTGGGCAGCCCTGTGTAGTCCGTGCTGCCACTTGCCAACTTGGGATCTGGGAAGGGTTGTACTGTGGGTCTGAGTCTCTATGGCTAACACTGTATTGGGCGTACGCACTGGTGGGGTGGATTTTCGGTGGTGTGTGCACTCCTGCAGAGCTGGGTGGTGGTGGTAGTGGGAGGGGGTGTTCCACGGGTCAAGAGCTGGGCGAGAGGGCGCTAGGTGGGCTGTGTTCCTCTCTGAGTGGTGGTGTTCAGCAGGTCATTACTGCTCTCCTCTGCAGCTGCGGGTCTGGGGCCCTGCCTCCCTGCCTCCACCTGTCTTGGGTCCCAGACACTGAGCTTTGCTGCTTTGGTATCCAGGAAGAATTGTATTGTGGATCTGAGTCTCTGTGGTTAGCCCCCAGAGGTTGGAGCTCTGTGACTGGGCCTGCGCTCCTCCTGTAAGGCGGTTTCTGGAGTTATCGCACTCTGCCTGCTTGGGACATGAGCTCCACTGAACTTCCTGCTGTGGTCTATCTCGGGATCACATCAGCGGGATGGAGGAGGGGACTCTCTGTGGGTCCAGAGGGCCCTGAGTGGGACATGTGTCCAAGGAGGGGACGGTTTTTCAACGGGTGGTTACTGCAGACCACTGCTGTAAGGGGCCCAGAGCACTGTCTCTGCTGACTTGATCTCCTGGATGTGAGCTTTGCGCTCAGCTGCCTGGTGCTGTCTGCTGGTTTTCCCAAAGATGGCCCGGACAAGGGAAGTGCCCTATTTCCTACCCAGAGAAGTCTGCGCCCGATCTAAATCTAAGAGCACTCCATGATTCTGTGGTGGCCGCTCTCCTTTAGGAAGCCCAAAAGTCCAAATTCTAGCTTCGATTGACTCTACACTCACCAATTCCGAAGATTCATGCCTTCTGCCTCTCCAAAATGGTGGGCTGTGCTCGCTGCCATCTTGGAGTCCCCCTCTTTTAACTATTTAAAAAAGAATCTCAGCTGAGGAATGGATACAGAAATTGTGGTACATTTATATAACGGAATACTACTCAGCAACTAAAAACAAGGAAATCATGAAATTTACAGGCAAATATAAGAAAAGATCATCCTGAGTGAAGTAACCCAGAAGCAGAAGACACATGTGGTATATATTCACTTATAAATGGATTTTAGACATATAATATAGGAGAAACATACTAAAATCTGTACACCTAAAGAAGCTAAGCAAGAAGGGGGACCCTGGGAAAGATGATCAGTCCTCACTGAGAAAGGCAAAAGAGACCAACATTGGAAGAGGGAGAAAAGAGGGAACAGACCAGGAGCATATCACAGAGAACCTCTGAAAGACTCAACCAAGCAGTATATCAAAGCAGATACTGAGACTCATAACCAAACTTTGGACAGAGTGCAGGCAATCTCAGGAAAGAAGGGGAAGATAGTACGATATGGAGATGACAGAATCTCCACAAAGAGAGCAATAGAAACAAAAAATCTGGGCACAGGGGTCTTTTTTTGAGACTTATTCTCCAACCAAGGATCATTCATGGAGATAATCTGGAACTTCTGCTCAGAGGGCCTCTGAAATACCCAGCAGGGAATCAGAGCATATGGTGAGACCCATAGCAATCTTTGGGCACAGTACAGGGTATCTTATGAAAGAAGAAGAAGATAGAAAGACCTAAAGGCAACAGGAACACCCCAAGGGGGCCAACAGAACCAAAGCATCTGGGCACAGGGGTCGTTGCAGAGACAGATACCCCAACGAAGGACCATGCATGGATATAACCTAGAACCCCTGCTCAGATGTAGCCAATGGCATCTCAGTCTCCAAAAGGGTTCCCTAGAGGAGCTGTCTCTGACATGAACTTACTGGTTGGCTCTTTGATCACCTCCTCCTGGAGGTAGCAGCCTGAAGAGGTCACAAAGGAAAACAATGCATCCAGTCCTGATGAGACCTGATAGGCTACAGTGAATTACAAGGGGAGGAGGCCCTCCCCTATCAATGGAGTAAGGGCATAGGTGGAGAAGAGGGAAGGAGGGTAGTCCTGGAAGGAGATGAGGAAGGGGGCTACAGCCGGAATACAAAGTAAATTAATTGCAATAAATAATAAATTAAAAAACACCAAATAAAAGATATACTGTATTCATTATCAAACTTAATCTCATCAAAATATTAATACTATTCAAAATTATCCATAGATTCAAATTATTTACAGCTATCACGATCTTCTTGGCAGTTACAGATATTTGGAAAACAACACTGAAATGTTTATGGAAACATCCATTGTCAAAACAGACAAAAGACATTAGCAAGAAAAATAAAATGAAAGGTTTCTTACTCCACATCTCAAAACAAAGCTACAATAATCAAACTATGGTCCTGAAATTTAAAACTGGCATTGACTAATGTACAAGGTAATAAATTCCTGATTTAAACACATATATTAAATTTAAATTCATATTTTTAGAATAACAACAGCAAGTCTCTGAAGAAAGAACTAGAAAAACATATCAGAAGATGGAAAGATATCCCATGCTCATGGTTTGGCAGGATTAATATACTAAAAATGGCCATCTTACCAAAAGCAATCTACAGATTCAATGCAATTCCCATCAAATTACCAACACAATTCTTTATAGACCTTGAAAAAAAATTCTCACCTTCATATGGAACAAGAAACCCAGAATTGCTAAAAACATTCTCTACAGTAAAAGATCTTCAGGAGGTATGTCCATCCCTGATCTCAAGCTGTGCTATAGAGCAACAAACTAAAACTAAAAACTGCATGGTACTGGCATAGAAACAGACTGGTGGATCAATAAAATTGAATGGAAGACCCTGGCATAAATCCACACCTGATTTTTGACAAAAATGCCAAAACCATTCAATGTAAAAAAAAAAGACAGCATCTTCAACAAATGGTACTGATCTAACTGGATGTCTACATGTAGAAAAATGCAAATAGATCCATACTTATCACCCTGCACAAAACTAAAGTCCAAGTGAATCAAAGACCTCAACATAAAACCAGACAAACTAAACTGCTTAGAAGAAAAGGTGGGGAAGAACCTTGAACTCATTGGCACAGGAGACAACTTCCTGAACAAAACACCAACAGCACAGACTCTAAGAGCAACAATTAATAAATGGGACCTCATGAAACTGATAAGATTCTGTAAAGCACACTGTCATCAGAACAAAGGGACAGCTTACAGATTGGGAAAGTATCTTCACCAACCTTATATCTGATAGAGGACTAATATCCAGTATATATAAAGAAATAAAAAGTTAAACAGCAAAAAATCAAGTAATCCAATTAAAAAATGGAGTACAGAGCTAAACAGAGAATTCTCAATAGAATATAAAATGACAGATAAACACTTAAAGAAATGCTCAATATCATTAGCCATCATGAAAATGCAAATCAAAAAGACCCTAAGATTTCACCCTACACCCATCAGAATGCCTAAAATAAAAAACTCAAGAGATAACACATGCTGGAGAGGTTGTGAAGAAAGGGGGACCTTCCTCCACTGCTGGTGGGAATGTAAACTTGTACAACCACTCTGGAAAGCAATCTGGTGCTTTCACAGACAACTAGAAATAGAACTTCCCCAGGTTCCACCTATACAACTCCAAGGCATAAATCCAGAAGAGTCTCAAGTACACAATAAGGACATTTGCTCAACCATGTTTGTAGTAGCCTTATTTGTAATAGCCAGACGCTGGAAACAGACCAGATGCCCCTCAGTGGAGAAATGGATGCACAAATTGTGGCATATCTACACAATGGAATATTACTTAGCAATAAAAAATAAGGAAATCATGAAATTTGCAGGTAAATTGTGGGATCTGGAAAAGATCATCCTGAGTGAGCTTTCCCAGAAGCAGAAAGATGCACACACTATATACTCAGTCATATATACAGATAATATAGGATAAACCTACTAAAATCTGTACACCTAAAGAAACTAATCAAGATGGGGGACTCTTTCTAAAATGCTCAATTCCTATCCAGAAAGGCAAAGAGGATGGACATCAGAAGAAGGAGAAAACAGGGAACAAGTCGGGAGCCTACCACAGAAGACTTCTGAAAGGCTCTGCCCTGCAGAGTATCAATGCAGATGCTGAGACTCATGGGTAACCTTTGGGCAGAGTGCAGGGAATCTTTTTTTTTTTTTTTAAGCTTGAGTTGCTTTATTTTTTTTTGTTTGTTTTTTTTTTTAATTTTTATTTTTATCAGTTACATTTTATTAATTCTGTATCCCAGCCGTGCCCCGAACCCTCGTTCCCTCCCAGTCCCTCCCTCCCTCCCTCATCACCACTGTGCCCCTTTCCAAGTCCACTGATAGGGGGGGACCTCCCCCCATTCATCTGATCCTGTTTTATCAGGTATCTTCATTGAGTTCCTGTTAGAAATACAGCAGGGAATCTTTTGAAAGAAGTGGGAAACAGTAAGAATTGGAGAGGACAGGAACTCCACAAGGAGAGCAACAGAACCAAAAATTCTGAGCACAGTGGTCTTTCCTGAGACTGATACTCCAACCTAGGACTATGCATGGAGATAACGTAAGACTGCACAGATGTAGCCTATGGCAGTTCAGTTTTAAAATGGGTTCCATTGTAATAAGAACAGGGACTGTCTCTGACATGAACTGATTGGCCTGCTCTTTACTTACCTCCCCCTGAGGGGGAAGCAGCATTACCAGGCCACAGAAACAGACAATGCAGGCACTCCTGATGAGACCTAATTGACTTGGATCAGAAGGACGGAAAGGAAGACCTCCCCTATCAGTGGACTTGGGGAGGGGTTTGCATGCTGAGGGTGGAGGAAGAGAGGGATTAGGATGGGAGGAGGGAGAGAACCACAGGGGGGATACAAAGTGAATAAAGTGTAATTAATGTAGAATAAAAAAAAGAAAAACACAAAAAAATCATTAAATGACTTAAACAACACAAAAAAATGTGATTCAAAAAATAATTACTAAAATTTTATATGTAGTCCTTTGAAATTATATATAAAATATATAAATATAATAAAATAATATATTTTATTATAAAAATATAATATAAAATAATATAAATATAAATTATATATGTTTTATTTTAGAATATTCTATTTTTATTGACAACTTTCTCTTATATGATATATTCTGAACACAATTTATCTCCCTGCAAATCCTTCCTAACTTTTTCCCTATCAGAATATTCTGAAATATCTAAACATACAGAGGTGTTTTTTTTTCTTTCCACCTTAGGTCATAATCAATGAGCATCTCAAAAAAAGAATTATTTGCAATTGTAGCAATACCTAAACAATCATTTAACATTTACTCTAAATTCTACAGCCTATTTGCATTCATCTGATGAAAGATAACCAAGAGAGATAATATGAAATAGGCATTTAACTAATGCATGTTACAATAATTCCCAAATGTATTCTTTGTTGTTGGTTATTTTTGAGTAACCTGAATATAATCTCAGGCCTATGGTAAATAAAGGGAATGAAAGCTGAGGCAGTGACTTTTTCATGAAGCAAAGGCTTCTTTTATTTTCTAGTGTAAATATAATGAAAGAATTGCTTTCTCTGCAATAGAGTGAACTGAAGGTCATCATCAATTCTGTTTTCTCCTGTGGTAAGTGACTCCACTGCTCGTAAATATTTCATGATGCTATGTTATAAATAACATTTTATGTAAAAGAAAATCAGGCCAGAGTTTACTAAGTGTTTCTTTAATCTTTTGAAATATATCAAGCAAATAGCTTCCACTGTTGTATGTAGACTTTGCTTCCTCTATGAAGAACTGCTTTCTGGATTTTTATGATGAAAATGTGAGATGCCCATCTGTTGAATAAAGAAAAACTTGCTGTAAGATAAAATGGAATAAATTCAGATTTATTGAAATTTTAAGATTTTTCAAGGAGAATCATTAAAATATGCATTGTGAATTTTTCTGAGTAAGTTTAAGGGTCTAAAACATATGCAAATTTTCAAAAAGTAAATATTTAAGCAGAAATTATTCATCTTTCATGACAAATAAAAGCTCTCGGGAATCTTTTATCTATTTAAATAAATTATCTAGATATTTTAAAATATTTTCCATAATTACTTAATTTGCAACACATGACAAACTATGTTTTATTTCATTTGTGATGTATGTATGTGCGTGTGTATGACTGAATGTGTGTGTTTGTGTATGTTCATGTATGTGTATATATTTTAGATAATCAAAGTCACTGTCTGCTGTTCTTCAGTTATCTTTTGAGACAGGATTTTTCATGGAACCTGAAGCTAACTGTTTATGCTATACAAGCTGGGTAACAAGTAATTATCAGGGAACCCTCACAACTCCACCTCTTAGCACTGGGAATTCAGAATACACTGCTTTCTGTAGCTTTTCCTTTGGTACTGGTGATCCAAATACATGTACTTATACATGTGAACAAAACATATACCCATGACTAAGCCATTTCACTAATCTAGATAATTTCTACTGTATCACAATTGTGAAAAAAATTTTGAACCATGTTGATGTCTGCTGAGGAATATTTTGTAGAGGTAGGGAAAACCATGCTACCAGAGAGCCAGCTTCTTGTTAAGCTCAAGCAGCAATGACTGTTGACCAATACAATGTAAGTTACATGAGGGATGAAAATCCAATTTTGGTCATCAACTTTATGAGGGAAGAACATTTACCTACTGAGCTACCTCACTGACCCAGCCCTTAATTGGGAAGATTTTGTTGCGATATAATGCATATTTAAATGCATTCTTCCTGTGCATAGGTAGTGCTTGTGAGAATATATTTTCCAGCCTTTTGAGCATTAATTTTTTTACCTTTTAAAATCTCACATTTATAAAATTCAAATGCAGACCATGCTAACCTTCCAATTCTCAACAATACTTGTCCACCTTCCAACTTTCTTTTTTTTTTTCCAACTCTCTTCAAATTTTTTCCTTGAGTTCATGACTATCTGTTTGGTTTTGAGCCCCTCACACCCCAAGATTTACCAAGGCTATTTCTGTAATCTGAGTTTGATGCTATCCTTTGAGGCCTTGTGGATTTGACAGAAAATAAAGAACTAAAGAAAGTGATTTTCCAGAATCAGGTAAAAGGCAGAGTCTAGAACACCTCTTCCTACGCTGACTAATGATAGGGTTGGTCTTAAAATTTTGAGAATTTACTGATATTTTAAAAATAATTCATATCTCCTTCTGGGATACCTCACTCAGAATGATTTTTTTCTAGATCTCACCATTTGCCTGAAATTTTCACGATTTCCTTGTTTTTGATTGCTGAGTAGTATTCCATTATGTAAAAATATCACAATTTCTGTATCTATTCCTCCATTGATGGACATCTGCATTGTTTCCAGGTTGTGACTTTTACAAATAAAGCTGCTACAAACATGGTTGAGCAAATGTTCTTGTTGTGTACTTGAGCAAATTTTGGATATATGCCTTGGAGTGGTATAGCTGGGTCTTGAGGAAGCACTATTCCTAATTATCTGAGAAAACGCCAGATTGACTTCCAAAGTGGTTGAACCAGTTTACATTCCCACCAGCAATGGAGAAGGGTTCCCCTTTCTCCACAAACTCTCCAGCATGTGTTGTCATTTGAGTTTCTGATTTTAGCCATTTTGATGGGTGTAAGGTAAAATCTCAGGGTTTTTTGATTTTCATCTCCCTGATGGTTAAGGATGTCAAGTATCTCCTTAAGTGTTTCTCTGCCATTCTATATTCCTCTACAAATAATTCTCTGTTTAGCTCTGTACCGTACTTTTGACCTATGAGATATGATAAACATAATGAAATCTATACACCTAAAGAAGATAAACAAGAAAGAGAACCCTGGGTAAGATGGTCAATCCTCACTTAGAAAGACAAATGGGATGGACATTGGATGTAGGAGAAAACAAGTAACAGGACAGGAGCCTACCACAGAGAGCCTCTGAAAGACTCTACCTAGCAGTGTATCAAAGCAGATACTAAGACTCATCCAAAACTTTGGCAGAGTGCAGGGAATCATATGAAAGAAAGGGGAGTTAGTATGACGTGAAAGGATAGGAGCTCCACAAGGACCAAATATACCTGGGCACAGGGGTCTTTTCTGAGACTGATACTCCACCAGGACCATGTATGGATATAACCTAGAACCTCTGCTCGGATGTGTCCCGTAGTAGCTCAGTAAACAATTGTTTTCTCATAGTAATGAGAACAGGGACTATTTCTGACAGGAACTCAATGGTAGGCTCTTTGACCTCCCCAACCCCCAAAGGAGGAGCAGTCCTGCTAGGCCACAGAGGAGGACTTTGCAGCCAGTCCTGAAGACACCTGATAAAACAGGGTCAGATGAAAAAAGGGGAGGTCCTCCCCAATCAATGGACTTGGAAATGTGCAGGGAGGAGATAATGGAGGGAGGGTGGGATTGGGAGGGAATAAGGGAGCAGGATACACCTGGGATACAGAGTTAATAAAATGTAGCTAATAATGAAAATTAAAAAAAAAGAAATGCTCAATGTCCTTAGTCATCAAAGAAATGTTATTGAAAAGACCCTTAGATTTCACCTTATACCCATCAGAATGGATAAGATAAAAAACTCAAATGACAATATATGCTGGAGAGGATGTGGAGAAGGAGGAACTCTCCTCCAATGCTGGTGGGAATGTGAACTTGTACAACCATTCTGGAAGTCAATCTGGTGCTTTCTCAGACAATTACGATCCAGCTATAACACTCCTAGGCAAACATCCAAAATATGCTCAAGTACACAGCAAAGATATTTGCTCAGCCATGTTCATAACAGCTTTATTCTAATAGTCAGAATCTGAAAACAATCCAGATATCTCTCAAAGGAGGAATGAATACAGAAATTGTGGAGCATTTACAGAATGGAATTCTACTCAGCAATTTAAAAAAAAAATCATGAAATTTGCAGGCAGATGGCAGTAACTAGAAAAGATCATCCTCATCCTGGGTGAGGTATCCTAAAAGCAGGAAGACAAACATTGTATACATTCACTCATAAGTGGATATTAGATATATAATATAGGATTAACATACTAAAACCTGTACACCTAAAGAAGCTAAGCAAGAAGGAGGACCCTGAGTAAGATGATCAATCTTCACTCAAAAAAGCAAATGTGACCAACATTGGAAGAGGGAGAAAATAGGGAACAGGACAGGAGCTTACCACAGAGGGCCTCTGAAAGACTCTACTTAGTAGCATATCAAAGCAGATGCTGAGACTTATAGCCAGACTTTGGCAGAGTGCGGGGAAACTTACAAAAGAAGGAGGAGATAAAAAGAGATGGAGTGGACAGGAACTATACATGGAAAGCAACAGAACCAAGAAATGTGGGCCCAGGTGTCTTTTCTGAGACTGATAATCCAACCAAGGACCATTCATGAAGGTAATCTAGAAACCCAGCTCAGATGTAGTCCATACAGCTCAGTGTCCAAGTGGGTTCCCTAGTAATGGAAACAAGGACTATCTCTGATTTTAACTAAGTGGCAAGCTCTGAAATCACCTCCCCCCTGAGGGGGTAGCAGCCCAACCAGGCCACAGAGAAAGACAATGCAGGCAGTTCTGATGATTCCTGATAGGCTAGGATCAGATGGAAAGGGAAGAGGACCTCCAGTATCTGTTGACTTGGGGATGGTCATTGGAGTAGATGAGGGAGGGCTGGTGGGACTGGGAGGAGATGAGGAAGGGAGCCACACCTGAGATAAAAAAATGAATAAACTGTAATCATTAAAAATAAATGAATTTTTTTTCTCCTTTTTTTAATTTCTTTTATTTTTATCAGTTACATTTTATTAATTCAATTCTGTATCCCAGCCGTGCCCCGAACCCTCATTCCCTCCCAGTCCCTCCCTCCCTCCCTCCCTCATCACCACTGTGCCCCTTTCCAAGTCCACTGATGGGGGGGACCTCCCCCCATTCATCGGATCCTGTTTTATCAGGTATCTTCATTGAGTTCCTGTTAGAAATAGTCCTTAAAAGAAGAAAAAATAATACTCGAGTGATATCTTATTAGTTTGAAAAGTGTGTTAAGTTTATTTTCTAATATAAGTCATATATTATGCTATTTAACAGTAATTTCAATTGAAATCATTTATTATGTAAGGGACATTATGGCTCTGAATTTTCTTGGAAAGACTTGAAATAGAAGAAATAATTCATGATTGTTAATGAAAATGAAATCTTTTTGGATATATTATATCTAAAGTCTGTGATTTTAATGCACAAACTGAATAATGTAGGTATAATCATTAAATGCTTAAAGGCTTCACACCATAAAGCCAACTTAAGGAGAAACTTATAATTTGAATTGATCTGCAGATTTGCACTGGGTAAGCATATATAATCAGTTTTCAAAAAACTCATCCAGAAAAAACATGTGTGAAAGAGGAAGTAGATCGAATAAATACTAAAAGCTTAACCATAAGAAAAACATAAGATTAGATGGCTTCCATGAATTCTTCCAAATAGAGTTAATAATTTTTTTTATCTATTAGACACATAATTTCAAAAAGAGAGATGCCTTTTCCAAAAACACTTTATGTCCCTTTAATTAGATTGATAATTAAATTCAGAAAGTTTATTCCAAGAAATCTACTAACTTACTATTGCATATTAAGTGTGTGTGTGTGTGTGTGTGTGTGTGTGTGTGTGTGTGTGTTTGTATTGGAGAAAGATAAGGAATAAAGAGAGACAGTGTTAGAGCAAGGAAGAGAAGGTGGGGGAGAGACACAGAAAGAGAAAGGGAGAGAGATGACATATCAGGACAGGGTGAAATTCATTAAAAAAGCTCAATATAACTTTATTTTAAATTAAATTAGTGATATAAGCCTTTCTTTTTTTTATTTTATTTTTCTTATCAGTTACATTTTATTAACTCTGTATCCCAGCCGGGTCCTGATCCCTCATTCCTTCCCAGTCTCTCCTTTCCTCCCTCATCACCACCGTGCCCTTTCCAAGTCCACTGATAGGGGGGAACCTCCTCCCCTTTCATATGATTCCGTTTTGTCAGGTATTTTCAGGACTGGCTGCAAAGTCCTCCTCTGTGGCCTAACAGTACTGCTCCTTCCTTGTGGGGTGGGGAGGTCAAAGAGCCAGTCATTGAGTTCCTGTTAGAAATAGTCCTTGTTCCCCTTACTATAGGAGACCAATTGATTACTGAGCTATCACAGGTCACATCCGAGCAGAGGTTCTCGGTTTTATCCACTCATGGTCTTTGGTTGAGTGTCCATCTCAGAAAAGACCCTGTACCCAGATATGTTTGGTCCTTGTGGAGTTCCTGTCCTTTCCACATCAAATTCCCCTTCTTTCATATGATTCCCTGCACTTTGCCTAAGGTTTGGTTATGAGTCTTAGTATCTACTTTGGGACACTACTAGGTAGAGTCTTTCAGACACTTTTTGCGGTAGATTCCTGTCATACCTTCCAAGTCCACTGATAGGGGGGGACCTCCTCCTATTCATCTGATCCTGTTTTATCAGGTATCTTCAGGACTGGCTGCAAAGCCCTCCTCTGTGGCCTAACAGGACTGCTCCTCCCTTGGGGGGTAGGGAGGCCAAAAAGCCAGTCATTGAGTTCCTGTTAGAAATAGTCCTTGTTCTCCTCAATATGGGAAACCAATTGGTTACTGAGCTACCTCAGGCTACATCTGAGCGGAGGTTCTAGGTTATATCCATACATGGTCCTTGGTTGAATGTCAGTCTCAGAAAAGACCCTGTGCCCAGATATATTTGGTCCTTGTGGAGCTCCTATCCTTTCCCCATCAGACTAACTCCCCTTCTTTCTTATGATTCCCTGTACTCTGCGGAAGGTTTGGTCATGAGTCTTTGCTTTGAAAACACTGCTAGTTAGAGTTTTTCAGATGTGCTCAGTAGACTCCTGTCATGTGTTCAATGCACATCCCATCTGTCTTTCTAAATGAGGATTGATCCTCTTACCCCATGTCCGCTCTCTTGATTATCTTTTTTAGGTTTATAGATTTCATTATGTTTATCATATCTTATAGGTCTATGTAAGTGAGTATATACCGTGTTTGTCTTTCTCCTTCTGGGATATTTCACTCAGAATGATGTTTTCTAGATCCCACCATTTGCCTGCAAATTTCATGATTTCCTACTTTTTAATTGCTGAGTAGTGTCTTGCACCATTTCCTTTATCTGTTTGAATATGGATTCCTGTCTTTCCATTGTTGCCTCTCTTTTTTGTTTGTCTCCTCTCTATATGTCACTACTTATGCTCTACCTCTTTCTCTATTTCTTTGGCTGTATTTGCCTGTATTTTTAATTTAATTTTTAATTTTTATTAATTACAGTTTATTTTTTTGGTATCTCAGCTGTAGCCGACTCCTTTATTCCCTCCCAATTCCACCTTCCCTTCCTCATGTCCCATGTCCCTTTCCAAGTCCACTCATAGGGAAGGTCCTCCTCCGCTTTCATCAGGTACCCTTATCAGGTATCATCCGGACTTTGCCTGTATTTCTTTGAGATCATTGTTTCTTTCCTCTTTATGACATGTGAATGTTTATAAGTAATTTATAATAACAAACTGAAGACAAAAAATGTTATAGAGAGAATGTACATATATGTAGTGTAATAATATCTGACCATAAAGTGAATGAATTTAGTTAGATCCATGGTCCAGAGGTTTAGACCAATTGTTACTCTTCCAGAGAACTTGAGTTTAGTCTCCAAATTGGGCTGCTCACAACCACACATAACTTGAGTTCCAGGGAAAGCAGCACCTTCTTCTAGCCTCTGCAAACAATAGACATGCAGATGGTACACCAAAGACATGAAGGCAAATATCACACACACACACACACACACACACACACACACACACTAAAAATAAATGAATTATGTTTTTGCAAAAAGTAAATTTATATTGATATATGAATTAACATAGATGTATACAGAAACAATAAAACTATATACTACATGATTCCCTTCATATAAAACTTAGAAGTTGGTGTGTAACACAGAAAATAATGAACATTCAAGTCTCAGAATAAGGAATTATAGTGCCAGTTGATCATCTTAGTAGATTTCTTTCTGCATTTGTATAAATGTTTGAAGTCTTTATAAACTTAGTACCAGCATACATCTGTTGATATGCTGAAGACAATTAACAGCTTATTTGAAAGGATTTGGAGCATGTGTGGTTGTATTTCAATTAAGCCATATTGAATTTAAATCACATAATTTACAGGTGCTTACATTAGATAGACTCCATATTTTTCCATTATTTATACATTTATATTTAAGAATATTTATATTTTCATTTATGTGTCTATATTCATTAATTCATTATGTCAGAAAATATATTTCTTCTTGCTTAAATTCACATAACCTACATTTAGATTTTTATACAACACCAATACTATTGAAATAAAATCCTACTTAATTATAACTTCTATTAACAATAAATAAAATCAAGTGTTTCTTGGAATTTTCTATTTTATTATTTGAATATTGCTATTGATGTAAACATGTAACTCATTATTAGAATATTATTTTTTATAGAAAGAACTATATTTTCAAGTATTTTAAATATATTTGAAATAAATTTTGCCTTCTTGTTTTAAATTAAAATTTTCTTGATGAAGTAATAAGTAAAATTTCTATATAATTTGGCTTTTCATTCAATTAATATATTAGTATCATTACTTTGCTATTAACATTTCTTTTACTGATTCCATATGTAGATAAGCTAGGGCCATCAAGATTTTCTATTAGTTCCAGAAGAAAAACTTTATTTCTCATCGAAAGTCAGTCTTCTGTTAATGAATAAACGTGCTTCTTTTTATATGCAGTCATTGGCCTAGCAATGAGGGTGGTTGAAAGCCTGAAAGCTATGGGGACAACATGAGAGTCTACTTTTTCTCCTTTAATTTGGTCCTTTATGCTGATCAGCAATGAATTCTTCATACCTAATTAGGGATATTGGTGAAGGTGTATTAAAACTAGTGTAATTGGGGAACTCTTTAAATGAACCTTGACATTCAGAACACACTGTAATTCTGCATAGGATCTGGGAAATTGTAGACTTGGTAGTGTTTTACCACTAATTATCTGTGAGAAGAGGAGTTTTTCTCGTGATTTTTCTTTTAACATAAGCCTCAGTTCTCTTTTTTAATTGTATTTTACAGCACATTAGTACAAGGAACCTTAAGGACAGTGGCATTTGTCACAAATACTAGAAAATGCACATTGCATTGCTGTACAATTTTGGAGTATGAAGAAAGAATCAAAAGAAAATTAACCTAAGCAAGAGAAGTCAGTGAGGCCATTGAATTTTTTTATATAAAACAGATTTCTAGTTCAATTACTGTATGCTTTATAGTGGCATGCAACCTTCAGTAGTGAGATGTAGGAAGGTTGTATTCATTACTCGATGTGTAACTAAATAATTTTGTTATTTATTTATATAGGTTCAGTGTTTATCTATCTAGCAGTGGCCACTCTGAAAATAATTATGTGTACTGAAGTGGCCTTTCTAAACCTTGCCACAATCAAATTACATCAGATATCTATAATTTATTGTTCCAGTCCTTTTAGGCATATCACTTGGTTATTCCACTGACATTTTGTGGGTATAGTTTCCCAGTCTTAGAGATAGGAAATGCTTCAAAACATATGTTCTGGTCTTTCTGTCCTTATAAGGAAAAATTAAGTTTCAAAAACTGGTGAGTCGAAGAAAGAAACAAAAACAGTCATGTTAATGTGAGTAGGATAGAAACCATGAGATCTCAGTATAGCTCTATACAAAGAGCCATATAGATAACTAAGAAATGATGATTGTGGGTGAAATGGTCTTTCATAGGGAAGATCACACCAATTGCTTATCCAATTAAAATGGCCAGCCCAGAAAACATATAAATAACATTATGCAAACTAAGTAGTTTGAACATATTCATGTAGGTATATATGTAATCTTATGCATATATGTATACACATATACATGTAAAATCATTTAAAACATGAATTTGAAGATAGGGTGAAATGTAAAAATCATTTTAAATGTAATTAAAGAACATGAGAATAGAAGAAATTGTGGTGAATACTTAAGAATTAAAGAATAGACTTTTTACAGAACTAACAAATATGAGCTATATCTTTGAATAAAATAAAATCACTAAATCTCATACGAAGAGATAGAGAAACACACAGAGAGAAAGACAGAGGTAAAGAGAGTTGAAGGGGAAAACCAAGCATAAAGGGAGGGAAGAAGAAATGAAGTTTCCAAACATAAGTATCTGGATAATTTATGATTCTGAATTTACAACAGCAACTACAAGAAAGGAGACATTGGTTGGGAGTTAGATTGAAAACTAACATTGATATAATCTCTGGCCTATCCTCTATTTTGTTCATGGGAAGCAGATGAGACAAGGTCTGGAGTGGAAGGAAATGCTACATATACGTACAGTAGCAGAAGCCCATAAGTGTGACATGTCCTCATGGTAGAGAGCAGGTGGTATTGTACCCTGTCAAATGTAGGCTGATGACTAGGTCACTAGTGAGGAGTTGTAGTGTGAAGAGAATGACTGCCGTCAATATTGTTCTTGTACTTGAGCCAGGAGCTAAGAGAGCTGGCAGAAGGCTGGAAGCTGCCTGCTGACCTTCCTACCAAGATTTCAAAATGAAGCCAACTCCACAAATCGCCTTACCCGCACCATTGCCAATCCAGAGCTGAAATTCAGAGATTAATATTCAGTTCTAAGATTATTGATAATGATGTTCATTTTTAAATGTCTGTTTTGCAAATAAAGATCAACAGAGAATGTGGTACACACTGTGGAAATATTGTCATAGCTCTTCCTGAGAAAATGTTTTAAAGATTCATATAAGTAAATTTTAAAAATACCAAATAAATAATAAAAAAATCTAAAGAGAATAAGCAGTTTGCAAAAGAAAGCATAAAACATTTAAGAATTATTATTACATTCTAACAAAATCACAATGAAAAAAACATACATTAAATTAATCAGGATACCAGATTTAGTAATCAGCCTTGCTATATATAAAGCATTTGTAAAACTCACACTATAGCCAAGAGTTTAGGAAAAATAATGTTTTTAAATTATCATTTTTTGGAGGGTAAACTAGATATATTGTTGAAGATTATTTGGCAATGTCTTTCAAAATGAAAGTGAAATTATGTTTTCAACAGTATTTCTACTTCTGTGTATTTGTCTGAGTAACATTCTTATTCTTGAGGGGTGGGGATGTAGTTCAGTTGATATAGTCCTTACTTAACATGTGTGAAGACCGTGGTTTAATTTGAATAACACAGCAGAAGTAACTCAACATAGAACCAGCTTGGTGGCACAGCACAAATCCCAGCACTGGGGTGAAAGATGCAGGAGACAAGTGGTTGTCCATGACTCTGCAGTGAGTATGAGCTTATCTTGCTGTCTAACACAATCTGAATTGCCTAGCAACAGCAACAAGATTTAACATGATACTTTCAGATAAGTAAATGTAATAATGGCATTAGATAAATTAAAATAATGATATTCATGGCCCTATTTTAGAAGATGAGCTAAAAGATCTAGTGTTATTTGAAGAACAGATAAAACTATACAGAACACAGTACCTAATCATGTATGTGTGATTGTTTTGCTTTATCTATGTGTTTTGATTAATAAGCATATGTTGAACACTGGTGACACAGTCTATGAAAAATGAATTTTATATAAAAAAAACAGACTTATTTTCCACAGAATGTTATTTTCTTGCTAGTGGCATAAAACCTAGCAAAAAAAAATTCTTTAATGATTTTTAAAATTAGTAGATATTTTCCATTATTATATACCCTTGACTGCTCCATATATATACATACTTTGTCAGATTTTGAAACTTCCTGTGATAGTGATTAGCTCACTCATGGTTATTTCTATATCCTAGAATTCATGTCCTCATGGCAGCAGAACCTTCCTTTCTGATCATAATAAGCAGAAAATGGCAGATCTAATGGGATGCAAATGTCAAAGTAAATTTTTCAAATTTGTTTTGTGTATTTTCTTCCTGGCTCTGCTTTATTCATTTTGTGTTAAAGACCTGTAGATCCTTTTAGTTGACAGCTAGTATGAAGTCCTCAGCTCAACAGGCACTGGGATCTGTATCTTGCCAAAGGAGTAGCCATGTGTTTTGACTTGGCAGGTGCCTCATCCTTGAGCCAGGCCTCCGTGTGGATGCCATAGCTTGGAAAGAGAACAAATTTCCAACTTTGTGATGGGCTCAGATCAGCGCACCCAGCTTGCCAGAACAGAACTCTGACACATAGAAACTGTTACAGAGTAAATGTATGTTATGGGAAGCCACTCTGTTTTGAGAGAATGACTTATGTATGTCATAGAAAAGTAATGAAGGTAACATCTTTAAAATTATCCATGAGAAAATGACAAATGTCACTATGATAAAAGAATACCTGTAGGCTATTCATATACAACCAAATTTCAATAAAGTGCATAACTGCAGTTATGCTACTGAAAATGTTATTGAAACATTATGAATGTGACATTATTTTCTAGAAACCAATATGTGTTATCTTTACAGTATTGTTTGTGCTTAGTAACATATGCATTCATTAGAGTAAATTTTAATGGAAAAATTTATATCACTTTTGGGTGGTCAGGAATTCCTGGCATTGTGTATAAAGGCATACTAGAAATTCTCACCTAATCAGATCTAAAAATTTAGATTTAGAAGTGGTATAAGTAGGGTATGTTGGAATAAATATTCCAGGTAAACATGTCATACAAAACCAACTAAAATTTATCTTCGTCTACAGGCATTTTGATACCCAATTTATACTATTGAATTATATCAGTGACAAGTTTAAAAATTCTAGTATGACCTCATTTCTAAGTTTGAGGCTAAACAAGATTGGATACATAGATGAGGCATCTCCTTTCATTGCTCAAATAAATATAGCATTTATATTAACTGCATTAAAATAGTAATAGATATAGGCATTACCATACTGAGGCTTTGCCATCTTTTGATGACGGCTGAATTCTTATAACATCCGAGTCCTTTGCTAATTGAAGTTCAAAAAAAAAAAAGTAACAAAATAATTCCAACCAAGGGAGAGGGAGGTTGAGGAACGTTTGTGGGTGATGCAACAGGTGTGTGCACACAAAGGAGAGAATTTTTGTATGGACTTCTTCAAAGACAGTCTGACAGTTGCTATGACAAAGAATGAATGTCTTGTGCTATCAGTATAATATTTCAATTCAATTATGATATATTTGCTTTCCTTTCAATTTTTTTAGTTGACATTAACCTTCACATGAATATTCCAAATTTCAGAGAAGAGTATATTCTTGTAATTTTTCTACAACCTACCAGGTTGATTGAACCAATATTTATTTTATAAAATGAACATGTGGGCTTAGATTTTTTTCTAAAAACCTACTTTATTTAGGGTTCTTAAACACCTTTACCTCACTTTCAACCCCAGACTTTATATAGGAAATTAGGAGAGAAAAGAAATGCAGACCTCCTTTATCTACTTCCTGCTGATTTGAGTTGATAGGTCTTTAGGGAATTACAAAATTCAGTTGTCAAGATACCAGCAATCCAGTCCAAAGGTCAACACCAAGCAGCACAATGATTCAGAAGATCCAGGACAAGTCAGTGAAAGGCAAAGGAGTCAGTTAGATTCTCCAGAGAAGTTTTCTGGAAGGTTTCTTTCTGAGAAGTCAAGTGTCAAAGCACGATGATCAGCACAATGATGTTGATCCAAAAAGCCATCTCTCATGAGTGGGTCTCTGTATACCTCCTCTCCTCTAAATCCACCCACAGATGTTCTCAGTTAGCCAAAGTTACACCACTTGCATGAGAGAACTCACAGCAAAATATCATGTGCTCTCCTGTAAGCTAACCTACGGGAAAACATCACATGGCCAACTTGCAGCAAAATATCACTGGACAAAATGAGTCTTCAGAGTCACTAGAAACTTCTACTTCACACACTTGCTTTTATAAAAGGTGAGTATATATGAAAATAATCATCTGGTCATAGAATCATTTGGCATCTATTTTTTTCTTCATTTTAGAGCCAAGTATGTCTATTCTTAAACTCAGAGATCTAAAGATAAAGCATCTAGCAATAGCAACCATGCAGGTCCTTGCAGGCTCAATGCGAGGCAATGACATTTATGATTTGAGAATCATGAAGAAATGTATGTATGCTACTGCTTCATAACTGTTTTTTCCTGAAAATTAAAGAATGCTAAAAGTGTTTGTTTTTTCTCTTAATTTTGGGAGTGTTTTTTATTTGAAGTATTAGTTGAGATGTTGCAAATTATGTTATATTAGCACATCTGGCTTAAACGCAATACCTGGCCATGGAACCATACATACAAATATCCCTTGCTTCTCTCCTGTCTTTCTGTTCCTCTTTCTTTTTGCATTTCCCCTGATTTTGTGTATTAACTTTTACTGTCAATAGTATGTCTAGTTATTTGGAAGGACAGAAAAAAAAAAACCTATGGACAAATGATGAAAGGATCATATGCATTTTCTCTTTTCTGATATATTTATTTTATTTTTATTTTTGGGGGGCAAAAGAGATAAAAATAATCTCCAGTGAAGGAAATATATTTGTATTATTGGTAACAAGAACAAATGCATTTTCAAAGGATTGATGTGTAGTATCATGTCCATATTTCAACAAGCAGACTGTTATCACCAAAAACAATTCTTAGAACCATGATGTTTAATATTAATGATAAATAAGTGTTTGTGCACTAAACTGTTTTAATAAGGAAATTTTCTGCTTAATTTCCTGAAAAATTTCAAATCTTCCCAAAGCAGTATTTCATATTTTGCCTAAATCATACTCATGTAAGCACTCTGTAATATTATTTTAATGAAGGTTGTGTTAAAGTTATGTTTTGTTTAATGTACACTACATTAAATTATAAATATTTCTTGTAAAGAACAAGATCATGATAAAATTCTCAAAAGTGTAGTTCTCCATGACTTTCTTTTATGATATTGGTACATTTTCAGGAAAACAGCTCCTCACTCTTCATTAGTCTTTAAACTGTACCAATAGATCTTCATTTAGATTCAAAGTTTGATGTCTATACACCCAAGAAATCCTCTGTAAGCACGGAAAGCTAGAGCAGATACTTTCTTGATCCAGTGCTTTCAAAACAAAGAATAGCTGGAAAGATGGCTCACCCATTAAGAGCACTGCCTACACTTCCAAAGGACCTGGGTTCAATTGCTAGCACCCATATGTCATCTCACAAATACTGTAACTTTGGTTCCAGCAGATCTGACAACTTCACACACACACACACAGACATACAGGCAAAACAACAATGCACATAAAAATAAATAAATAAATTTTTAAAAAGCACAAAAGAAAAATCAATGTATATGTACAGTTAGATGGGGTATAAGATGTAGAAGTGCCTCAATAGTGTTGCTGATGTTGCATTAACACCATGCATTTAAAAGTATTAATTTTAATATTTTAATATTCTAAATTATATCTGGAGGAGGTCTATTCTCATGTAAGTACAAGTCCTCATAGAAAATGATGATGAATCCTCTGGCACTTTAGAAACAGGTGGGTATAAACTAGCTGAAATGGATGCTGGGAATCATTATTAGGTCCTCTGCAAGAGCAACAAACACTTTTAATTATTTGAACATGATCTAGATCAAAGATATAATTTCGTAAGAAGAACTATGAAAGAAAAATTTCCTAGAATACACAGCATGAATTATTTAAAAAATGGTTAACTTTTAATTGTTAGTGATCCCATTCTCAACAATCATTTTAACATCTGTTCTTCAAGATGACTGACATGACAGACAGTAAGGAGTAATGTTTTTCTATGAAGTCTTTTTTCGGTTTGCATGTACACCTGCATACCAGAAGAGCGTCCTGATGGTTGTGAGCCACCATGTGGTTGTTGGGAATGGAACTCAGGACCTTTAGAAGAACAGCCAGTGCTCTTACCTCTGAACTATCTCCTCAGCCATGAATTCTTAAAGAAAAATGTATTTTCTAATGTTTCATTGCTATGAACTAAAGGAGACTCCACTTGTTAATTTTTATATTTTCATTATGTTTATCATAAATAACTATATGTAGATTTATGTATAAATAATTGTCCATTTCATGTAATCACATGCAAATGTATATGAGATGCTTACAGATGGACATATCTAAGAATGTACCTTCCACTTTATATAGTTGTATATAAAATAGCTATATATTAAATATATATTAAAAACATAATATTGGAAAGAGCAAACACACATATACACAGATATACTGTAAAATATGTAACTTTTCTTTAGACTGTATTGGTCAGTATGGCATATTCCCAACAAGGGTTTCAAGGTGTATTAGGAAATCGATATGTAAATAGAAATATCTAATTAACTCAAAGTAATGTAATTCATTTGAATTTGTTTTACAACAGTACCTCAATTAAGTAAAACTACAAGAGATGCTGCCTAAAATATCTAAACCAATACAAAAGTTAATAATATATCAAAAGTAAAATGAATAGTTCAATCTAACAGTGTGAAGAAACCTTAAAATATGTAAATTATCATAACAATTTTTGAAAAAGCTCTGTAGAAGATTGCCTTGGAAGAATCTATCACTTCTTTAAGAAAACTAAAATATGTAATCTCTAAAAAGAAAATGTGTTATTTCCACTCCTGAAGAAATATGGGCTTCTTGGAGAGTATATATTTCCCTTTCTATACTGACTGGTTTTCTCCAATGAAAATCCTACCTGATGTGTTATTTATTTTCTTTCTTGTCCTTTCTCTCTCCTTATTTGTATTTCCCTCAAATACAAAAATAGTATATGTGCTTAGAAAAGTGGATAGAGACTACTTTAAGACAGACAAATATGGAAAATAGATTATGTTTTTCTCTAGTTTACTGTAGGAAAAAGTTGACTGAAAGCAGATTAAATAAAAGCCATGGAGAACAGGAAATGGAAGTCAAAAATAGAATCAAGTCCTAGAAATTGAAAGCTTTAGAGACTCTCAAACAGAAAAGCACCTTAAAGATATTATGTTCCCAGAATACATTGGGGAAAAATCACAAGTAGACCATCTAAGGATACTCCTTTTCTTCTCTTTCTAGTCTTATTGCTGGTAATGGATAAATATGCACAATTAACTGAAAAACTAATAGGAACTGGGAGGTATCTAAAACAAAAATTGATTAAGAAGTAGCACAGCAGTGATACTGGAGCATAGGAAATGCTTAACAGCAATGAAGAAAGGCCTGCTGGAGTGGCTAAAGTAATAGTTTAACTATGTCCTTTGTTTTTATGTATATTTAAAACTATTCACATTTGCCTATGACTTAAATGCATAGTCAAATAAATTAAATAAAAGTGGCTATGTTTCTTTTATTAATATTCTATTAATTCATACCTTTTAAAAACAATGTTTCAATGCTATAAAATGAACTTGTATTGCTGAAAGAAAGAATGTCAAATGACACTATTCTAGGGATATGTGAAAATGTGCTCAATCCAGATAGGGAACCAATGGCAGCCAAAATGAGGATAGAATCAATCTACAACTTGGTTTTTGTAGCTACTCACAGGAGCAGACAAGACACAGTCACTCACCTCACAAAAACACCTGCCCAGTACAGGTGATGTTTCATGAAGCCTGGAAACCTGGCACTTACTAAACAATTTTCAGGCAACTCAGCAGGTAGATTTGAAATCTCTCCTTTCAAGCAGGCTCTTCCAGATAAGTTGGAATTGCTAGAAGCGTGAGTCTCTTTTAGAAATTCCGCTCACTTAGTCTGAAAGTATACTGGACAGTTTGACCGTTTTCTGTCTTAGGTGGAGCATTTTTGGTCTGAGAGTATCTCTCAGCAGTACTTTCTACTAATATACACTCTGGAGGAAGATTACTTTACTGATCAGTTTCAGGAACTTTAGCCTTTTAGTTGTTGACTTCCTGAGTTTATTGTGTTTCCGTACAGGTTGTATGGAAATAATTCTCGCCGTTTCAGATAATCCTCTGCCTTAATGAGTTTCCATTCAAGACAGAGGTTTACCTATAAGAAAATTGATATGGGGCGGGGGCGGGGGAGTTCTAAGATGTGGGCTATGACTGTGCACCATAGCTGAGGTGCAGACCAACCAAGACTTCAAAACTGGTAAGTCGACAGGCAGATGGATCCAAAACAAAAACCTTGGGGCTTCCCTGGGCTAGAGGGGATATCCCATGATTTGGGGCCAATTGGATTCAGCAACACTGCCTCCCCACCACAACCCAGTGGTCATCCTCCGGGTCTCGGGCCTCGGAATCACAGACTGTGAACCCCTGACATTTTCCACTCACCCAGCTAGCAAGGGTGGAATCCGAGGTACAGGGACCTTCCTCTATAGCAACAGCCAGACACCTGACCATTCCGCTCCCCAGAATGCAATTTCTTGTTTCCTGAGACATTTGAGATCAAGCAGACCCAGGTCTTATGGACATTTGCTGTAATGTGAGTACTGAACCTTGGGCCCCCAGCACTCGCCAGACACAAGGACACTTCCTAGGTAGTAACCGGATATCAGATAGTTTTTGGCCATCTGAGGGCAGCACCTGAATGGTTCTACTGGTCAGCTTGTGGAGACCAGGCAAACAGTGGAAGTCCATAGACAGGAGATTCACTATAGCACACCCCAGAGACTGAGTGGCAGAGACACAAAAACTAGCTTTCTTGTGTAGCCCAGCTACCTTCAGAGACACCCAGAGATAACCACATAGACAGAGACCATCTGGGCATCTGTACAGGCACACTGTGTCCACACCCCAACTTGCATCTTCAAGCTGTCCTGTGCATGCATGCTCCCTGATTTTCAAGCATATTCCTGCACCGGTGCCTGTGCCTCAAACTGCCTCACACCAGCACCAGAGCTACAGCCCTCAAGACAAAGTACCAGCACCCAGTCTTAAGACCCTAGATCACTCTTATCTTCCTGTAGACTACTCCAGCCTCCAGAGACAGGACTCAGTATGAAGTACATGCTCCAGGAAAAAAACCATCAAGGCTACAGACAGCAACATGGCTAGAAGCCAATGTAAGAATTCAATCAACAAAAATCAGGATATCCACACTTTCTGAATCTATTCCTTGGTTGAGGGACATCTAGGCTGTTTCCAGATTCTGGCCATTACAAATAAAGCTGCTATGAACATAGTTGAGCAAATGTCCTTATAAAATAGTAGGGTATGTGCTTACGAGTGATATAGCTCTATCTTATATTTATGGTTGTGAACATAGCCGCCTTTAACACCTGAGCCATCTCTCCAGCCCGTAGTGAGGTAGCACTATTCCTAACTATCTGAGAAAACACCAGATTGATTTACAAAGTGGTTGTACAAGCTTTTATTCCCACCAGCAATGGCAGAAGGCACCCCTTTCTCCAGAACGTCTCCAGCAGCCCTTGAATTTTTTTTTATCTTAACCATTCTGATGGCTGTTGGAATAACAATCAGCAATTAAAAACAAGAAACCATGAAATTTGCAGGCAAATGGTTGGAACTAGAAGAGATCATCCTGAGTGAGGTACCCAGAAGCAGAAAACAATATATGAAAAACATACAAAAATTTATAGTCTTAAAGAAACTAAACAACAAGGAGGACTGTAGGGAAGAGGCAGAAACCTCACTAAGAAGGGCAAACAACAACTCAGATGTCCCTCAACTGATGGAATACAGAATAGATACAGAAATTGCGGCATATTTTCCCAATCAAATACTACACAGCAATGAAAACCAAGGAAATCATGAAATTTGTAGGGGTATGGTGGGACCTAGAAAAGATCATCTGGAGTGAAGTATCCCAGAAGCAGAAATACACACATGGTATATACTAACTTATAAGTGGATATTAGACATATAATATAGGATAAACCTATAAAACTCTGTATACCTAAAGAAACCAAACAAGAAGGAGGATCCTCGGTAAGACAATCAATCCTCACTCAAAAAGACAGTAGGATGGACATTGGAAGAAGGAGAAAACAGGAAATAGGACAGAAGCCTACCACAGAGGGCTTCTGAAAGACTCTACCCAACAGAGTATCAAAGGAGATACTGAGACTCATAACCAAACTTTGGGCAGAATGCATGGAATCTTATGAAAGAAGTGGGAGATAGTAAGCCGGAGGGTGGGGGGGGGAGTGGCTCCTTGAGGAGAGCAACAGAATCAAAATATCTGGCCACAAAGGTCATTTCTGAGACTAATACTCCAACCAAGGACCATTCATGGATATGACTTAGAACTCCTGCTCAGATATAGCCCATGGCAGCTCAGTCCCCAAAAGGGTATCCTAGTAAGGGGAACAGGGACTGTCTCTGACATGAACTCGGTGGCTGGCTCTTTGATCACCTTCCCTGAGAGGGGGAACAGCCTTGCCAGGCAAGAGGAGGAAAATGCAGCCAGATGAGACATGATAGGTTATGCTCAGATGGAATGGGAGGAGGACCTCAGTGGACTTGGAGAGGAGATGAGGGAGGGTGGTATTGGGAGGGAATGAGGGAGGGGGCTACAGCTGGGATACAAAGTGAATAAACTGTAATTAATATAAAAATTAAAAAGTAAGGCAAACAGAATAGTAATTGGAAGTAGAAGACAAGGAACAGGTCAGGAGCCTCCCACAGAGGACCTCTGGAAGATTCTAACCAGCAGGCTATCAAAGGAGATACTGAGACTCTTAACCAAACTTTGGGGAGAGTGCAGGGAACAGTATGGACTAAGGAGGAGACAGAAAAGACTGGAGGGTGCAGTAGAATCACAAGGAGACCAACAGAGCAAAAATATTGGGGCCTAGGGAGTCCTGCATAAATGATGAATCAACCAAGGACCATGCATGGATATGACCTAGACCCCTGCTCAGGTATAGCCCATTGGCAGCTCAGTCTCCATATGGATTCCCTGAATCCTGATTAATTGGAGCAGCAGCAGTTTCTGACATGAAGTCAGTTACCTGCTCTTTGGTCACTTCCTCTTGGTGGGGTGGCCTTGCCAGTCCACAAAGGAATAGGACCCAGACACGCCTGATGAAACTTTTTAGGCTAGGATCAGATGAAAAATTCCTTTCTATATATATTGATAATTGTAATTTCTATTTTTTTATTTTAAATACTTTTAGTATATGGATGCTTCAACCATATCACAAAAATACATAAATGAAAAATTATTTTATGAACCTATTCAGTTATTCATTTGAGCAGTGATAAAGAATTTTAGTTGTGTCCCCCTTTTCATTTCCAAGTTGGCTTTGCTCGGATGAAGCTCATGGTAGCTCAGTAACCAATTGGTTTCCCATAGTAAGGGCAACAGGGACTATTTCTGACAGGAACTCAATGGCAGGTTCTTTGACCTCCCCACCCCCAAAGGGAGGAGCAGTCCTGCTAGGCCACAGAGGAGGAATCTGGAGATACCTGATAAAACAGGGTCAGATGAAAGAGAAGGAGGTCCTCCCCAATCCGTGGACTTGGAAAGGGGCAGAGAGGAGATGAGGGAGGGAGGGTGGGATTGGGAGGGAATAAGGGAGTGGGACTCAGCTGGGATACAAGGTTAATAAAATGTAACTAATAATAAAAAAATTAAATTAAATTAAATAATTTTAGTACCTCAGTAAAAAAAAAATGTGAATTTAAAGGAGCTAAGTGGAGATTTCCTATTTTATTTTTTTTCCTGTTTTTTTTATTAATTACACTTTATTCATTTTGTATCCCCCCATAAGCCCCTCCCTCCTCCCCTCCCAGTCCCACCCTCCCCCCAGCCCTTTCTGCATGCATGCCCCTCTCCAAGTCCACTGATAGGGGACTTCTTTCTGATCTTAGTCTATCAGTTCTCGTAAGTGGCTGCATTGTCAGGGTTCTAGGTTGTCTCCATG
>REGO01000276.1:1135888-1174121 GCA_010120015.1 Rhombomys opimus | reverse complement strand
AAAAAAAGTGGGGAATACCCTAGAACTCATTGGTACAGGAGAAAACTTCCTGAACAGAGATTTCCTATTTTGAATAAACAAACAAACAAATAAATAAATCTTTCATGGAAGTAGTGAGATCAGATTGTCCAGAACTGCTCTTGAGAAAAAGTCACAGAAGACATAGTATTATACGGTAAGAAACAGGATTAATTTAATTGGGTAAAGTTATAAATTTTTATTACATACGCATTCAGCAAATAAACTCAGGAGAATCTCATTATGAATAGGACAAAAAGACACAGCTGCTTTCACGAACACTGTATTTCACAAAAAATAGCAAATATTAAGATAGTGTATCCTGATATTGTTGTTTCTTTTCCTATATATAAGTGAAATGCACATAAATACAATCTAGTGATTAGTACAGATTAACTTCAAATGAAGGAACTTGCCTTTTTATCTTTTCATTTGCAGTTCTTATTTTCCTAGACACCCTATTTTTACTGTTTTTAAATTTATTTTTTGGCTATCTGTGTAATGAGAACTCATATGTTTATGGTTTAATTTTAAGTATATAAATGTTTATATATGTATATATATATATATACATATGTATATATGTATACATATATATATGTATATATATATATATATATGTGTGTGTGTGTGTATTGCACCACACCAAGAAGCTTGCATCCGATTGCCAATATACTTCTCTTAGAGCAAGTATGATGTTCTCTTCCACTTTACATGTACTTTCACTCACAGATGCACAACATACTCCCCAAACACATAGTACCCATGAGTTTTAAAAATACACTTAAAATCAGAGGGTCTTATTCTTCAATATGTTTCTTTATAAATGTCGTCATTATGGTAATCTACATTATTTCACGCATTTTGTTTGTAATTATTTTCAGTTTTTTTATTATCAGATATTCAGTTAGATGTTATAATGCTCCCCTATTGGAATCCTATCATATTATTCAATAACTTACTTAAAATGGCTATCAATGAAATGGGCAAACTGTATACCTTGTTACCTGAAGTTTTCACTTGTATTAGTTGTTTTCTTGATCACAAGGATTTAGAATATTTGTATTCTAATATTTGACAGAAATGATGTACTGTGCCAGTAAGGCAAAATATAGAGTTAACCTGCTTCTTCTTTTGATTCTATTACTGTATTATTTCTAACTACTGTATGCCTTGGGAATTAGAAAATTGATGAATGATCTTTCTAAATTTGCATAACTTTTAGATGTTAGTTGTCTGAAAATTTATGATTTGTTTCTTGTTGTCTTCTGTTATCTGTCTTCTGTTATACTGTCAATTATTTATTTCTAACTTTTCCTTATACAGAGGGATGTCATAAATTTTCTGAAAATTCTTTCTCGGTTTTTCATATTTTCATTTATAACTTGTGAAACACAAAGTGTTCTAGAACTTTCATTGAAATCCTATTGTATTTCGAGGCAATAGTCTCATATTTCAATTTTGGCAAAATACATTTCAATTTTTTCGTTTACTAATGTAATATTTTTTAATGTTCAACATTATCATTTTATCTTTAAGTATTTTGCAAAATTATTGGTCTTTAATGTTTTTCAATTTTCCCATTTTTTTTGGATATTATTTAGCTCTTACTTTTCTTTAATATGTGCATTTTGGCTATTTACTCATAATGTCACATATTTCACATAATTTTATTTTAACTCACTATAGAAATTAAGTGTAAAACTATCTAGAAATTTATTTTATGAATAAAATAATAAAATAAACTTCATTTTGCACACATTTAATAAGTAAAAACACATTTTTAATTTTTTTTTAATTAGGTACAGGTTATTCACTTTGTTTCCCAGTTGTGGCTCCCTCCCTCCCTCATCTCCCATTCCCCTCCCCAAGTCCAGAGATAGAGGAGGTCCTACTCCCCTTCCATCTAACTCTACCTTATCAGGTCTCATCAGGACTGGCTGCATTGTCATCCTCTGTGGCCTGGTAAGGCTGCTCCCCCTTCAGGAGGAGGTGATCAAAGAGTGTCAGAGATGGTCCCTGTTCCCACTACTAGGGAGCCCACTTGGAGACTGAGATGTCATGAGCTACATCTGTGCGGGGGTTCTTGTTATCTCTATGCATGTATTTTTCATTGTTGTTGTTCTCCAGTTAATCTCAGTTTGTTTTGTTGTTGTTGTTCTATATTTGTGTTTTGGTTTTGTTTTTGTTTTTGTATGCCTCACTCTAAACTGAGTATATTTCTTCTCATGGCTCCATTTAAAACACACTTTGAAAAAACTCAAATCTGTCAGTTATACTTCTTCCATGATTGCTAATCAAACAATTTATATATATATATATGTATGTATAAAATATTAAAAAATTGAAAGCTTGAGAGATTATTAAATATTTTATGACATCTTCCAAAAGCAAGATTCCTATTTATTTCTCTATTTATTTTGTTTTTAATTTCTACAAGAAGAAACATGAAAATGAATAACTGTTGAGGCAAACATTCATGACCCCATGTGCTTTTGCAGGTGTAACGAATTCCAGCAACTTCAGAGAACACCTATAATATTTCACAGAATTTTGTTCTTATATAAGGATAAAATCTCTTTACCTTTCAATCTCTGCACCACACAAAAGAATAATGGTGGGGAGGAGAAAACAATTTGTTTTGCAGTGACCTGAGCTTGATCTTTTGTTAGCAGTCTCTCTGGGGTTATCAAGAGTGAATTGTTACTGTTAAGAACATTATCCTTCAAAATACTTCAACTGTCTTTTTTTATTATTTTTATTTCACTTTGGAAAAATGCATGACCCAACTGACAGTAATAAAACAAAATCTGTAAAATGATCAGTGCCTATTTGATCAAAAGTAAAGATTGTATTAGCTGAATGCTGACTTGGGAGATATAATTTATCATTCATCTTGAAAGGTTAAAAACTGGCAATTTATATAAATGTGAACCAAGAAATATTTGCTGAGAAATTCATAACAAATTCCAATTCTCCTGCCTCCCTACATTCTATCAGAAATGAAAGATGTGATATATTTAAATGTCAGCTGAGTTAAAAAAAATTCTTGAACTAAAATCAAGATATTTTATTTTTATATATTTATAATTTGAACTGCCATAAAAAAACAGTACAACAGTGCTTGCCTCTGAATATGAAGATAGTTTGAATTACAGATTCTGGTTATTTCTCATTAAGATTTTTTAATTTTTAATATGTATTTATTAATTATTTGAGAATTTTACATATGCATGCAATGAAGTTTGATTACATTCACTCCAAATATTCCTGTACTCATTGCAATATAGCTGCACCACTTCTTCCAATATGCTATCCTTCCTTTTTGTATAACCAATGGAACCTAATGAGTGCTTCCTCCGTATTCATGGCTGTATGCTCATTCCCTGAAGCATGGTGGTTTAGTCAGGGTTTTCTATTAACCAAACGAAGGGGATGAATATGAATTTATTATCTTTACAATAGCTAACAAGAGCTGATTCACACCTGAGAAGCGAGAGCCTGGTTCTTTCTGGAGAATCAATGCCTCAATGGTCAGAGTGTCCCACAATCACTCTTTTTCACTACTAATCACAGATGGCATTGCTCAGTCTAAGAGTCCTAGGCAGTTCCAATCTGGCTATAGATATTCCCAGAGAATCCCAGGTCCTTGTAAAAGCTTCAAAACTGTTTCCTCTGTCAGTGAGAATAATGGCAGGAGCAACAGATCAACTCAGCAGTTAAGAGGGATGTCTGAGAAGCAAGAGAGATAATCTTCGTTCTGATTTTGTTCTGATAAACCTTTCTTTCTTTCTCTATTTCTCTTTCTTTCTTTCTTTCTTTCTTTCTTTCTTTCTTTCTTTCTTTCTTTCTTTCTTTCTTTCTTTCTTTTTTTTTATTTTTCTCATTATTTACATTTTGTTAACTCTGTGTCCCAACTGTATCCCGCTTCCTCATTCCCTTCCAAACCCCACACTCCCTCCCTGCCCCTTTCCAAGTCCACTGATAGGGGAGGACCTCCTCCCCTTTCATTTGACCCTGTTTTATCAGGCATATTCAGGACTGGCTGCAAAGTCCTCCTCTGTGGCCTAACAGGACTGCTCCTCCCCTGGAGGGGTGGGGAAGTCAAAGAGCCTGCCCTTTAGATCCTGTTAGAAATAGTCCTTGTTCCCCTTACTTTGGGAAACTACTTGGTTACTGAGCTACCACGGGCCACATCCGAGCAGAAGTTCTAAGTTATATCCATAGATGATCCTTGGTTGAGTGTCACTCTCAGAAAAGACCCTGTGCCCAGATATATTTGGTCCTTGTAGAGCTCCTAGCTTTTTCATATCATACTAACTCCCCTTATTTCATATGATTCCCAAGGGTTTGATTATGAGTCTTAGTGTCTGCTTTGAAACAGGTAGAGTCTTTCAGATGCCTTCTGAGGTAGACACCTGTCATACGTTCATGCACATCCCATTTGTCTTTCTAAATGAGGATTGATCATCTTCACCCGTGTCTCCTTTCTTGATTATCTTCTTTAGGTGTATAGATTTCATTATGTTTATCATATCTTGTAGGTCTATATAAGCGAGTATATACCATGTTTGTCTTTCTCCTTCTGGGATACTTCACTCAGAATGATCTTTTCTAGATCCCACCATTTGCCTGCAAATTTCATGATTTCCTCTTTTTTGATTGCAAACCAGATACTCTTAATCACTTGGGAAAAAAAGTGGGGAACAGCCTAGAACTCATTGGCACAGGAGACAACTTCCTGAACAGAACTCCAACAGCACAGGCTCTAAGAGCAACAATCAATAAATGAGACCTCATGAAACTGAAAAACTTCTGTAAAGCAAAAAGACACCGTCATCAAAACAAATACCCAAAATTTGCTCAAGTACACAACAAGCACATTTGTAAAACCATGTATGTAGCAGCTTTATTTGTAATAGCCAAAACCTGGAAACAACCCAGATGTCCATCAACGGAATCAACGGAGGAATGGATACAGAAATTGTGGTATTTTTACACAATGGGATACTATTCAGCAATCTTTCTTTCTTTCTTTCTTTCTTTCTTTCTTTCTTTCTTTCTTTCTTTCTTTCTTTCTTTCTCCTATTTATTTATTTATTTTTTATTTATTATTTTATTTGTGCTGGGCTATTACCAGAAGATACCACCCATAAGAGCAATGGATTTTCAGCACCGATCAAGGTAGTCAGAGATGTCTGCAGAAGAGGCTACCTAATGAGGTGACTCTATTGGGACAAATTGGTGTTGAAATCAACCAAACCCTTGCAAACCTTCCAGGGTTCATACCCTTGAAGTAAACTGACTCTCCCTCTGCTAGCTACCACCAACTCTATATAGCTCTTCATTGAGGGGTGGGAACTCGGAATACCCTCTCTACTCAATGTCAGAATGTTGACTAGGTAGCTCTTCTGTAGATCTTGTGCAGGCAACCACAGATGCAATGCTTTCTTGAATACAATGGTCCTTAAAAGTCATGTACAAAAGATACTGTTTTTCGCCAGTTCTCCCAGTCTCTGGTTCTGCTTATTACACCCTTTAAGTTGTCTTTTCCACAATGTCCAATGACTATTTAAGGAATATATATATATATATATATATATATATATATATATATATATATGTGTGTGTGTGTGTGTGTGTGTGTTTGTGTATATGCATATATATGTTTTTATATATGTATATATATATCAGAATATTAAAATAATATATTTCGTGTGTACTTTATTAAATATTAGTTTTTTTGGTGTTATACTACAATGGACACAGTCTTCTCCCAGACTCCATAGGTTGACAAATAAAAGTCCTATTGCCAAATGAGTGATAGTTCCTCCTGAGTTGTCCAGAGTGTGCTGGTGATTGCCAAAACAATGAAAGCTATTGCTGCTCTTCTTGGTTTCCCACAAGAACTTCGTAGTCTTCAAATTATGACTCTGCTGATAAAGGTACCATAGAAATTGGTAACAAAATGTAGAAAATCTAATTGGTACTGATGAAAAAAAACAAAAAACTTCTTTCTTCATAGTTAGCTTTCATAAATCCAGGAAGGGCTCTACAAGTTTTTGAAAGAGAAAAATTTTCTACAGTCATATCTAACTGTGAACCTTGTATGTTATAATAATGACTCTCCTGGGAAGATGTGCCCACCAATGTAATGATGGAATAAAAGTTGTTGGGATAACCAACTATTTCCTATCCCGATTTTAGTCCTTCTCCATGGGACAAAACAAACATCTAGTACTATAAATACAGATCAAAATCCATGATTCTAGAGCTCATGGGCCTCATAAGCAAACATATTAGTATTTTTTTTTGTAAATGGACATTATTTCAAATTCTTTCTGTTTATCTGTATTTCTACAGACAACAGTACTCAAGTATTATTAGAGAATATCATTTATACAGAAAACTGAGTTTAGTGCAGAAACTTATAACCAGATGAAGTGTATAAAGTTAGTGTATACATGGCTCAGATATATTTGTGTTTGCATTTTAATAGGTGGAAGATTGGTGAGTCTTTGAACAGTAGAATTTCCCTGCAAGCATTGGTAGAGCTCGTTATTATAGGATATGTCATGACTAATGATAGAATATGGTAAGGTTGCTCTACTTTGTCCACATGTAAAGGGGAAATGAACAAAGCGTGTGAATGAACATTTCTGAGCCCATGTGTGCTGTCATTCATAATCACTGCTTAAGATCACTACAACAAAACATGGAATTGTTTAAGGCTATGTGTATACTATAGCTTTTTTTTATAAAACCCTTATTATTTTTATACAGCTAAGTATGTAATACCTTCAAAATATAGCTGATAATGTATTTATCCTATATCTTATGTACTGGGGAGTGACATTAGCTACTCAGTATCCACAGTTATATAAGCAGCTTGCACTGAAATCCTAAAATGATTGTCAAAGTTATAGAAGCATAATCTTGACCATAACAAAGATATAAAAAACAAGGCATACCATTGAATGGGATTAGTGTTCCATACTGTATCCAGAATCAATTTTTCCAAATGAATGTATTATTTCAATTTTCTGTTGGGAAATCCCTTTATGATTTTATGTACTAAGCTGAAGTTCACTGGAAATTTTATGCATCTTTTTAACTTCTAAAGTGATTCTCCTTACTTACTACTAAATTAACCATATGTAAGATATAAATATGGAATGAAATTCAATATAAATAAACAGACAATTAATTTATACTGAATTTAACCCTCTATTCATTTATTTTAACCCTCCTACATTCTACCTTCCCATCACTAACAACTTATTGTCCTCTCACCCAGCATTACCTTTCTCTCTTCTATCATAATGTGTTCTACTTTCCTTATGCCCATTTCCCTTCCTAAGATAGGACTTTTCTAGTTTTCTTTTTTTTCTGCAGATACTCCAATTTAAACACATACATCAGTAACATAAAACTTCACACTTAAAGCAGTATTTCTTACCCAGAAGACTATGTTCAACATTCACAAAAGCCAAAAGGGAGAGCTAAAAAAAGTATGGGAAAAATCAGGTTGAACAACAGAGTCAAAGTAAGTAATTGAATCAGATTCATATAGGTCAAAATTTTGAGGACTGTCATGTAAGAATATAAATTGTCTATGCTTACTGTATTAAGTGTAATAATGAAAACCTGGGCAAAATTAAATCACATTATTTTATGCATGTATGCACAATGGCTGTGGTCAACTACATGAGACTTGACAACACTGAGCCAGTCACAATTCAAGCACTGGTAGGAGAGAGATATATAAAGTCATTACACCTAACTAACTGAGGAGCTATAGGAAGGTGATGGCATCTGGGATAGAGATAATCATTTTTCTTTGGGGATTTGGCCCTGGTAGGTTGCACATGTTACATGGAATGACCTTGTGTCCATGCAATTACTGGCAGCGTTAATTTGACTAAATGGGATATGTATAAAGAAGAGTAAACCAAACTAGGTAGATAGGCAGAGAGTCCAAGGTAGGGGTGACCAGCGCACTCCAACTGTGGGCAACATAGGAATCCTTGGGACAGTGTTCCCAACACTGAAGCCACTATTCTGTGGGTCTACCAGTTAAATCCAGGCAAACAATTCCTGGAGCCAAAATGGTGGAACCCAAACAGAACTGAATATCTGGAGGACAGTATAACAAGCATGTGGACCACTGAGGCATCCAGGTCACCTGCATACACATATGCACATCGTGGCTGCTACTGGCACCAGAAACCCCACCCGTACTTATACTCTACCCTTTCAGGCATCTACACACTCTAGCACCTTATGCTTCAAGACACACTTCCATGCACACACACCCCCTTGTGCATATGTGTTTGTGACCTTCCTCCCTTAGCTACAGCAGAAACACGAATATCTACTCTTGAACCTATGGACATCTCTCATCTCACAGAAGACTCCAGATTCCAGAGAAGAACAGATCCAGTCTGAAGTACAGACTCCAGGAACAAACACCAAAGTTTATGAATAAGCCAAAACCTAGAGGTCAGCACAGAAACACAACTAAGAAAAATCAGGACATCAGGGCTTCACCTACATCTCCCAAAGTCAATGGATATGCTAATTCACCAGAAACACAGGAAATTCATCTAAAATCTATGCTTATCCAGTTATTAGAGGCACATAAAGAGGAAATGAACAAAGATCTCAAAGAAATACAGGCAAATACATGCAAACAAATAGAGGCATGTGGAGAGACACAGTAGAGGCATATAGAGAAGAAAGAAAGAAACAAACAAACAAACAAAAACAGAGGCCATCATAGGAAGACAGGAATCCACATTCAAATAGTTGAAAGAAATGGAGCAAGACATGAAAACAATTAGAATAAAAAAGTAAACACAAACAGAAAAAAAAACTAGAAGAGAATTCAATAACTATAGATGTGAAAAAACAATATTCCATATCAAAAATAAACTTAAACAATATCTGCACAGCAATCCAGCCCTACAGAAGATATTAGAAAGAAAACTCAAATCTAATGAAATCAACTACTCCCAAGAAAACACAGAATACAGCTAACTTCACAACAAAAATGTTAGAAGAAAACAAGTATAGTAAAATCACCAACCCAATAATAAAAGGAATTAACATTCATTGGTTAATATTATCTATCCAAATTAACAGACTCAACTCTCCAATAAAAAGACACAGAGTAACAGAATGGTTGAAGAAACAGGACCGATCCAACATTCTGAGGCATCCAAAAAACACACCTCTGCAACAAAGATAGACACTAACTCAGAGTAAAGAACTGGAAAAGGCTTTTTCAAGCAAAAAGACACAGAAAACAAGCTAGAATAGCTATATTAATATATAATGAAATAAACTTTCAAACAAAATTAATCAAAAAAGGTGACGAGGGGCACTTAATTCTCATCAAAGAAAAAATCCAACAAGAGGATATCACAATCCTGAACATCTGTGCCCCAAATACAGTAGCACCTGCATTTATAAATAAAACATTATTAAAACTTAAATCACACATCAATCTCAACATGTTATAGTGGGAGATTTCAACATTTCACTATCACCAAGGGACAGATCACATAGACAGAAGCTAAGTAGGGAAATAATGACAATTACAGAGGTCCTAAATCAAATGGATCTAATAGATCTCTACAGAAATTTTCACTCAAACTCAAAAGATTATACCTTCTTCTCAGCACCCCACAGAATCTTCTCCAAAATTGACCATATAGTCAGGGTCAAAGCAAGCTTCAATAAATACAAGAAGGTTGAAATAATCCTTTGTATCCTATCAGATCACCATGACCTAAAAATAGACCTCAACAACAACAGAAATAACAAATAGCCTACATAGACATAGAAAGTAAACAACTCCCTACTCAATGACAGCTGGGTTAGGGAAGAAAAGAAAAAGGAAATGAGAGACTTCCTAAAATCCTACAAAATTGAAGGCAAAACTTACCCAAACTTGTGACACAATGAAAGAAGTGTTAAGAGGAAAATCCATGGCACTAAGTGCCTTCAGAAAGAAGTTTGAGACATCTCATAGAAGCAACTTAATGGCACACCTAAAAGCCCTAGGGAAAAAAAGAAGCAAACACACCCAGGAGGAGTAGATTATTGGAAATAATCAATCTCAGAGCCTAAATCAATGAAATAGAAAGAAAGAAAACAACACAAAGAATCAATTAAACCAAGAGCTGGTCCTTTGAGAAAATACAAGGTAGACAAATCCTTAGCCAAACTAACTAAAAGGCAGAGAGAAACTATCCAAATCAGAGTAATTACAAACAGAAAGTGGGACATAATGATGACACTGAAGAAATCCAAGTAATCATTAGATCTTACTGCCAAAGCCAATATGTCACAAAATTTGAAAATCTAATTGAAATGGACAATTTTCTTGATGGATTTCATTTTCCAAAATTAAATCAGGATCAGTTAAATAGATTGAATAGTCCAATATCCCTCAAGGAAATAGAAGCAACCATCAAAACTCTCCCTTCCAAAAAAAGCCCAGGACCAGATGGTTTCAGCCCAGAATTCTTCCAGACCTTCAGGGAAGAGCAAATTCTAATTCTCTTCAAAGTATTCCACAAAATAGAAACTGAAGGAACATTACCAAACTCATTCTCTGAAACCACACTCACCTTGATATCTAAACCACACAAAGAACCAACAATAAAAGAGAACTTCAGAACTAACTCTCTTATGAACAATGATGCAAAAATACTCAATAAAATACTGGCAAACCAAATCTAGCTTGACCAAGTAAGCATGATCCCAGGCATGTAGTGGTGGTTCAATATATGGAAATCCATCAATGTATTCCACCATATGAAAAACTGAAGGAGAAAATCCACATGATCATCTCCTTAGATGCCAAAAAAAAAGCACTTGATAAAATCCAACACCCATTCATGTTTGAAGTCTTGGAGAGATCAGAGATAAAAAGCAAATCACTAAACAGTAAAGAAAATAAGCAGCAAACCTATATCCATCATCAAACTACACAGAGAGAAACTTAAATCAATCCCACTGAAATCAAGGACAAGGAAAGCTTGACTATTCTTTTTTTTAATTTTTATTTTATTAATTACACTTTATTCAGTTTGTATCTCCCCATAAAGCCCTCCCTCCTCACTTCCAAATCCCACCTTACTTCCCTCTTCTTCACTCATGCCCCTCCCCAAGTCCACTGATAAGGGAGGTCTTCCTCTCCTTCCTTCTGATCCTAGTTTATCAGATCTCATCAGGAGTGGATGCATCGTCTTCCTCTGTGGCCTGGTAAGGCTGCTCCCCTCTCAGAGGGAGGTGATCAGTTCATGAGCTGGTCAATCAGTTCATGTCAGGACCATGCATAGCATAAAGATAAGCTAGAACACCTGTAGGTATGTAGCCAAAAGCAGCTCAGTCTTGAGGTAGGTTCCCTTATAATAGTAATAGGGACTGTCTCTGACATGAACTAGTGGCTGGTTCTTTGATCACCTACCCTGATGTGGGAGTAGCCTTACTAGGCCACAGAGGAAGATAATGCATTCAGTATTGATAAGACCTGATAGGCTAGGGTCAGATGGATGGGAAGGAGGACCTCCTCTATCAGTGGATTGGTGTAGGAACATGGGAGAAGAAGTGGGACCAAAGGTGGGCTTGAGAGGGGATGAGGAAGAGGGCTACAGCTGGGATACAAAGTATATAAATTATAATAAATAATAAATAAATAAAATTTTAAAAAGGAAAAAAAAAGATGTGGGAGGCATAGAGTCAATGAAACTTTCATAGACATATACATACATACTTATATATCTATACATCTATATGGATGAAATAATAATTAATGTAAAGTCACTTATATGAGGGAGAGTCAATAAAATGTATAGCAATAATTGGAAGGAGGAAAGGTAAGAGAGAAATACATTTAGTCTCAAGAAAAAAGTACCAGTTGCAAATAAATACCTTAGTAATATTTTACATTCACAAGGTGAACAATGATGTTTTATAATGTTTAGGAAACCAGAGCTAAAACAATATCAGGCTTCTTATTTAAGAGTATGGGTCTAAAAAAAATAAAAAATGGCTCCTAATCTATTCATGCCAAAATGCTGAGTGAAAAATCTCAAACGAAATATAATATCATCTTTGATCCTAAAGACAATCTGTCTACAAGCATTTCTTCAAAATCTTCTAAATTTGCTAAAATCTTCTTCACATAGAATGTCATCCCTTCATATAATCTAAAATATCTTATGCTAATTTGGTTTGGAATTTGAAGAGTATCCATAAAAAAAGTTTAAAAAAAAGCCTTTCTGTGCTTCCATATTTAAAAATAAGTAACATTTAATGGGTTTCACAATGATGCCACCACTCCAGCTCTGATTATATTCCATGAAATCTTGAAAAACTTTTTTTGCATTTTCAAACAAGAATTTCAATAAGTATACAGTACTCAACATTATAATTGTATATCATTCTCTAACACATCTACTGTAAAAATAGAAATCATTTTCCTCTTAACTATTTATGTGCAAGGTAGATATTTAAAGATGCAATTATAATGCAATAACATTAACTCAGAATTTATACCAAACATTTACTTATATATGTTGTAGAGTTGTACTTGCATGTATAAAACGGTAAAATAAAACGAGGCTAAAAAATACACAGGAGACTCATTAAGAAGTAATTTTTCTTTTCATTAATCCATATTTATAATTCTCACCTCATAAAAGTCTTCCCATTAAGTAGCTAGTGAATTTCAAATATGAAAATCAATATATCCTAATGTTGTGAAAGAAAAAACAAAAAGACAAGTAAAGTCTGCAAACATAATAGAAAACATACATAATGCATGCTAAAATGAATGTGTATCTTTAAAACACATGAAGGATGACATTGGAAAGGTGATATTGGAAAGTTCATGAAAAACATTTTATCTAAATTATAATTTTTTGAAATGTATATGCCAAGAGTTTGCAAACTTTTATCTTTTAAATGTTAAATCTTTATTTTTTAGCTCTTGTATCAACAAGATTTGTATCTTGTATTAATAGAATATGTACTAACATATTCTATTAATATTGAAACTCCAAGACCTGTGCTTCTAACACCTACACACATATACATGGAAACACAAAGAGAAAGATGAAATATGTTTATTAGAGGAGCCTTCTGTGAATTCTGGACACAGGAGATAACCCTTTGCAATCCTTGATGAATCCTTTCAGATTCTTAGATCAGCTTTTTCTTTATTGTCTTATCCTTTTTAAACCTCAGGTAGAATTGAGATAATGTCAACACTAGTTCTCACAGCACCTAAACTGCCCTTCTTGCAATGACACACTCTACTTTCTTTTATTAATACATAATTTTTGGGAGCACAAATATTCAGACAATAAGGAAGACAGAATGTGTTTTAATTCTTTGGGCCCTGTGGCTGCTACCATGTTTTTTCCCAACAAATAACACCAGAATAACCACAGTCAGTATGTCACTGATTATCTGTGAACCTCTATAAGCATTTTGTCTGATATAGAAATTTGATTTTATATAATATTCACAAGTCACAAATATCTTTTGATGTAGTTTATTAATAATAATAATAATAAAGGAAGGAAAATTAAACATGTTATTAAAGTCCATCACAATTTACTAATCACTACTCTTGTTAATGTATTTTCCTTTATTAACACTTCCATTCATGCAGTCTTCATTCTGTTTCTTGGACAAAACATACCCTTGGAGCAAGGTGTTTTGATGGTGTTGTGATTATAGTGATACAGCAACAAAAGAAGCAGGTTTGCTACTATCACAAAGATTATGTAAAATATAAAAAAGCAGAGGTGGAGATTCTGCTCCCAAAGTATATTTCTATAAAATATTCCCACACCTTAGCCTCAGAAGACATTGCTAAAGAGGGGTCAGAAAGATTTTAGTGCAAGATGATCGTGGAGTATGTTGTTAGATTATGTCTCCTAGTACTATAGAAGCTATACCCATAAATTCTCACCAACATGGCTGCCCAGGAGGCCTCTATTCTGTACAAAGAAGTATTCATATCAGAGAGAATCTGGGTGAAAGTAGAGAGGTATCTCTCCACAGGAAAAAACATGCAAATTACTTGTAAAGTGACAAATATTTAGTCCTAAAAACATACATAACTTTTCACTCTCTCTTATTACCTATACTCCCCTAAGTGACAGTAATTATATGCAATAAATATGTTGAGTATGCTTCATTTCTTTTTGTTTGTTTGTTTCTCTGCATTAAAAATGCTTTTTTTTACAAATGAGTAGAAAATATAGCAAACAAACTGAATATATAAACTTTCGAATTATCATTTTTTACTGTATTCTATGACTATTTATACTATTAACAAAAAAGTAGCATTTCACTTTCATTTTCCCCATCAATTCAAAACCTTCTTTTTGTCCCAACCAGTATTTTAGTGTTACTATCCAGTATATGTTTAACTTATTATATTATATTATGTACCTAAATATCATTTGATATATGTTTGACTGTATAATTTTCTTGTATTGTACCTTAATTTGTTATTACCATTTATTTGTTCTCTATAAAGTTTTAATTTATTATTTAAATAACAGATCTAACTTCCATACACAAAGCCTAAACATAACCATAATTACACTGTCTCTACACTCCTGTTTCCATGTTCTTTTCAAATCTCTCTATTTACATAACTGTCAATGTGTCTATCTATAGATGCATCTAGCTAGACTTCCCTACAGTTTGCAATGTCACTGTTTGATAGCAACGTGCATTGGCTTCTATGAAAGAGACACCTTCAGTTGATCCTCACTTCCTTTTAATATTCACAAACAATGGAAGCCTTAGAACGAAGTTAATGCTTGGATGATTGATTCTCTAGATCAAAACAATCTGGAGTGCTTTTTACAATTGCCTTCATTTTTTTTTTTTAGACAGGCTGTGTTGGAGTAAAGCAATAGCATTCTTATTTCTTATTTCACTGAAATATGATATGTGAATAGAGTGATTTAAAAGACTAAAGTGTGCATGAGGTTGTGCTCTTCTCCCAGTATGTGAAGGTCGCAATGCTATTTCAATTTCTAGCTTGTAGTTTCATTGGATGCCTACCATATTCTAAATTAGGAGCACAGTTAAAAAGTACAATATAAGAAAAAAGCAATACCAAGACAAAACAGTACAGTCTGGAAGATCTTTACTGCATTGATTATATGATTTTCTATTATCCTGAAGAAGGTTATTCATTTTTTTTCTTAAATTATTATTTTATTCTTACATTTTTTATTGTGAATTAACAATCTTGTTTTATTGCATACTTAGAAAGAACTGATACTTTCTTAATTGAAGATATTTTACTAAGAATATTGGTGAATATGAAGTTCTTCTTTATTGTTTTAATTTATTTATTACAATTTATTCCATTTGTATCCCAGCTTTAGCCCCCTGTCTCAACTCCTCCCATTCTCACCCTCCCTTTCTTTTCTCCTCCTATTCCCCTCCCCTAGTCCACTGATAAGGGAGGTCCTCATCCCCTTCTATGTGACCCTAGAATATCAGGTCTCATCAGGACTGGCTGCAATGCCTTCCTCTAGGACCATGCATGGAGATATCTAAGGACCCCAGCTCAGATGTAATCCATGGCAGCGCAGTCTCCAAGTGGGTTCCCTAGAAAAGGGAGCAGGGGCTGTCTCTGACATGAACTCAGTGATGGCTCTTTGATCACCTCCTATTGGGGAGGGGAAGCCTAACCAGGAAGTTATTCTTAAATTCACAGAATGGATACTTATGTTTATGTACAAGCTTTTAATAATTAATTGTTAGCAACTAGGGATTGGAATGCTGCTTCTGCTATTGATGATATCTTGGGATTCTTTTTACTAGTATGGGTATTCCTCTACATATATAGTCATATTAATGTACCATAATCAGCAATCAAACTAGTTGGTGTTTTCAAACAGTTAAAATGTATATTAATTCAGAACTATAAATTAGAAATGACAAAATATTTCTTAGAAAACGACTTAATATCACCTGAGTTATGTTATATAAAAATTAAGTGAATTTATTAGCGTTTTTTATTCAAGATCATTTATTAAAATAAAAATTTTGCTTTATATCATGTGAAGTTTTTGTCTTTGTCCACATAATATAATTTAGTTGTACATTGAAGTATATTTTAATTTATTTGAAGGTATTATTTAGATGTTATTTCCTTTATATTCCTAAGTTGCTACTATAATTTCAAGCCTTTTGAAATAGCTTTCTAATTAGCAACTGAAAACTTGTTTTGACTGTGTTTTCTTACTAATAGACTCAGACTATGCAAGGTGGAAAGAAAATGAAATAACTATGATATCCACATAGTAATTTCATGTTAATTTAAAATACTCTAAATAAAATTAGTCAAAATGCCATTATATCATCTTGATATTTAAAGTACAGAAACCTGTCTTTGAGGTTGAGAAAATGAAGTTTATTAATTCAAATTAAATTTTCTTTCTTCTTATACTATTGTTTTCACTAATATTAATGAAATAAGAGTACAGTTGTAATATTAACTCAAATAACTTTTAAAAGTCATGAAACTAAAACAGTATTTTATTATATCCCAAATGTGGTATTTTAATAAAAATGTTTTGATTCTTGAAAATTGAAAGCTATAGGAGTTAAAAAGCAGTGTATTATAAAGGTGTACAGTGGAAATGAATGGATCTTAAATTTTATTTTAATTATTGTTTAAATTAGAAGAATTTTACACAGATAACAGCAGTGTTGCTTAGTGTCTCAGAAACAATTAACAAAAATACATTTATCAATGTTTAATCTCCAATGAAACAACTAATTTTATCTTTCTATATAAAAACCATAAAACAGCTTCAATATTGTCACCTTAGTTGCCAAAAAATTCACTCATTATGTGAGAAATATCTGATGAGCAATGTTTGAAACAAAATAAATGCTTAAAATTTCCATGTCATATCCCTGAAATTCCTCAAATCATTCTATATCCCCCTCCACTATTTTTACACATAGATAAAGATGATGTCATAGTTCATGTCAGAGTAACACCAATAACCACCAGATTTGTTAATGAATGTAATGAATTGGCTATATGACTCCTCACAGTACAAATATGTGTAATGTTATGTCATCAAATAAAATAAAATCTAAACTACTGTGTACAATCTATGCATACAAGAGGCACAGTCTATGTCAGTCGGCAGTCTAATATTCTCATCAAAATGTCATTTTCGAAGTAACATAAGAATACTCGGCTCTTGTCCTGTTTTTTTTTTTGTTTGTTTGTTTGTTTGTTTGTTTGTTTTCTTCTTCTTCCAATGTCCTTCCCCTTTGTTTTACTAAGTGAAGATTGATTCTCTTACCCAGGGCTCTCCTTCTTGTTTAGCTTCATTAGGTGTACAGATTTTAGTATGTTTATCCTATCGTATAGGTCCAATATCTACTTATAAGTGAGTATATACCGTGTGTGTCTTTCTGCTTCTGGGATACCTCAGTCAGGATGATCTCTTCTAGTTCCCACCATTTCCTGCAAATTTCATTATTTCATGATTTCCTTGTTTTTAATGCTGAGTAGTATTCTATTGTGTAAAAGTACCACAATTTAAGTATCTATTCTTACATTGATGGACATCAATGTTGTTTCAGGAGCCTACCACTGAGGGCCTCTGAAAGACTCTATCTAGGAGTTTATTAAAGCAGATGCTGAGACTGATATCCAATCTTTGAGCAAAGTACAGGGAATCATATGAATGAAGAGGTAGTTAGTAAGACATGGAGAGTACAGGAGCTCCACAAGGAGAGCAACAAAACCAAAATATCTGGGCTCAGTGGTGTTTTCTGAGACTGGTACTCCAACCAAGATACATTCATGGATATAATCTAGAACCCCTGCTCAGATGCAGCCCATGGCAGCTCAGTATCCAATTGGGTACCCTAGTAATGGGAACAGGGATTGTCTTTGACATGAACTCAGTGGCTGGCTCTTTGACCACCCCTCCTCAAGGAGGAGCAGCCTTGCCAGGACACAGAGGAGGACATGGCAGCCAGTCCTGATGAGACCTGATAAGCTATGGTCTGATGGAAGGGGAGATGAACCTCACCTATCGGTGGACTTGGAGAGGGACATGGGAGGAGATAAGGAAGGGAGGGTGGGTTTGGGAAGGAATGAGGGAGAGGGCTACAGCTGAGATGAAACCTGAATAAACTATAATTAATATAAAAAATAAAAATTTAATTAAAAAGAATACTAAATCTTCTTTGTATTTCTTTTTTTTCAACTATGGATAGTAAAGATTCTTTATGTCCAACATGAAATTTAAAAACTGTAACAACACTGAAGTTTTGTTGGCAATGCATAGATTTGGGGTGTTGTTACAGAGTAATAGTCTTTTAAATTTGTATGCTTTCTACTTCATAATGTTGGTTCTTTCTTTATCAGGTTATCTCTTGAAAACATTTGCTCTTTTAAATAAATCAGCTCTTAGCTGGATTTTCGTATCCTCTTCAATGTCTAATGTGAAACCTACCTTATGTGGCAGAATTTGTTACTAACTTGCTACATATTTTACTTTATTAGCACTAATGTTTTTTTTCACTACATTTTTATGTATTGTTTCTGACTTCTTAGAATATAAGATTTCTGAGTATCAGGGCTTCTTCAACATTATGCCTTAAGTATGCTGTTGTAAAATTGTTCATACATTAGGGGAAAGCAGTATTTATGAATTGAACAAATCTAAAGACTGATGCTGATAAAGAATAAGTTTGTCCTGTGTCTCTGAGAAAATTATAGACATTTGAAATTTTAGGGGTCCTCCTTGATATTATTATTTATATATTCATTTGTATTTATTATTCTCTAATACAATCCACCCTTAAGGCAGTTTTCTCTACCTCCATTCCTTCCAGTTCTTCTCCCACCTCCTTTCTCCTCCACGTCCATTCCTTCTCTCGGAATTGTTGTGTAACAGTTTTATATAGACTTAGTACTTCATAGGATATGATTTCTAGTAGAAAAAGTCATTGATGTTCAGATAATTCATGCTTAAATTATAATGATTATAAAAATGAAAAAGAACAAAAAGGTAGCTGCTATTGAAGGGCTATAATAAAGTTCAGAAGCAGGCATGGTAAGATTATAAGATAGTGTCGCTGAATAAAAAAAAAAAAGATGTGTAAACAGAATGGTGCATGTAGAGCAGTTACTGGGTCAAAACTTTCTCTCCCTCTCCAGTAGAGGAATTTTAATCCAGCAACACATCTACTCTGGCAAGGGATTCAATCCAAAAGCCTTTTAGATCTATGTGTTCCTGCTGAAATGAAGGCATGCTCTGAATTATAACATGATCTGGCTAAAATATAGACACACCCTAATTACATACCATTAATCCCAAACAATGAAAGCTAAGTTTATCAAAGAAAACAGCCATGAAACTGATGGCTGATTGAGGGGCAGACAAAGCATTGAGAATGGGAGAGGAAAGAAAGGCCACTTAAGAACATCTCCTAGGGATCTTCTCTGAGACTGATACTACAAAACAAGGACCATGCATGTAGATAATCTAGAACCCCTGCACAGATATAGCCCATGGCAGCTTAGTCTCCCAGTGGGTACCCTAGTAATGGAACAAGGACTGTCTCTGACATGAACTCAGTTGTTGTCTTTTTTATTACATCCCTCTGATTGGGGAAGAATCCGTAAGAAGCCACAGAGGAAGACATTGCAGCCAGTCCTGATGAGACCTGATAAGTAGGGTCAGAGGGAAGGAGAGGAGGACCTCCCCTATCAGTGGATTTGGAGAGGGTCTTGAGGGAGGGAGGGTGAGGTTGGGAGGGGAGGAGGAAGGGGGATACTGCTGGGACACAAATTGAATAAACTGTAATTAATATAAAAAATTAAAATTAAAAACAGAAGGAAAGTCACAAGAAAGAAAAAAGAAAACAAACAAAAGAATGACTAAAGGTGAGATAAAGAGAGGAGGCAGTTTTACAGGGACAGTCATACAGATAGAGGTGGCAGAGAGAGAATGAGCTAGACACAGTTGAAGAGTGAAGAAACTAGAGAATAGGGAGTACGAAGATTAAAACATATTGACAAAGATTAAAATACTAAGTCAGTACAATTCAGTCAGAATCTGAGGAAAGGTAGTGTGAATTACTTTGATCCCCAATATTCTTTGATTGGTTAAAATAAAGAATGGCTGGAACCTGTTTCTGGGCAGAATAGAAGTAGGCAGAGCTTCGGTGCCAGGGCTGGGTGTTTGAGGAGGGACCAAACAATTGGGTCTGGGACCAAAATGTCATCTGTTGTCTAACCACCTTAATAGAAATGTATCTTCTGCTCAGGTCTACTTGGTATTGTGGATACAAGAAAGTGTTGTTTTTGAGTCTTAGTATCTGTTTTGATACACTGCTAGGTAGAGGCCCTCTGTGGTAGGCTCCTGTCTTGTTATTTGTTTGCTCCTACATCCAATGTCCATCCCATCTGTCTTTCTAAGTGTGGACTGATCATTGTACCCTGTGTCCTCTTTCTTGTTTAATCTTCTTTAGGTGGATGGATTTCAGTATATTTATCAGCAGAAGGTAGGGAACCAAAAAAAAGGGGGGGGGGTGTTAATAATAAGACCTGGAGAGGACAGGAGTTCCACAAGGACCAAATATCTGGGCACACGGGTCTTTTATGAGACTGTTTCTCTAAACAAGGACTATGTATGGATGCAACCTAGAGCCCCTGCTCAGATGTAGCCCTTGGTAGCTCAGTATCCAAGTGGGTACCCTAATAAGGGGAACAGGGATTGTTTCTGACATGAACTCAATGGCAGGCTCTTTGACCTCCTCCTCCTTCCCCAGGGAGGAGCAGCCTTGCTAGGCCACAGAGGAGGACTTTGCAGCCAGTCCTGAAGACACCTGATAAACCAGTATCAGATGTAAGGGGAGGAGGTTCTCCCTTATCAGTGGACTTGGAAAGGGGCAGGGGGGAGTTGAGGGTGGGAGGGTGGGATTGGGAGGAAAAGAGGGAGTGGGATACAGCAGGGATACAAAGCTAACAAACTGTAACTAATATTAAAAAATAAAAAAAAAGAAAGTGTTGATATGGTAAGCACTGGGAAGAAGGATGCACTACTGAAATGTGGATGAGATGAGCATAGTTGGTGTTACTAGTGGCCATCAATGTCTTAGAATTAGCTGTTTTTACTTGAATGCTTACAAAGGGCTTCCTCTGCACCTCTGGTGCTGTAGGAGGAGACCTGAAAGACATGGTGTTGCTAATGACTCATCTCCTTTGCATGTGATTTTGTGTTATAGGTAAAGTGTGTGGAAGTAAGTGTGAATTGATTCAGTGTTAGTACATACTTTTTAATCAAAATATGTAAATATTTTATTAATTTTACCTGCAATATTTTTCAAAAGGTAATTTAATGACAAAACAAAATGGCATAACATATAAACATATCAACAACATATGGTTAATTACAAACGTATTAACAGCAACTGAAGGTATACAAGAGTTAATGAACCTTACTAACTGCATAGTTGCTAATTAAAAACTTAGTGAATGCGGTAATTAAGTAAGTAGTCACTGCTTTATTAATGTAGTATGGTAGACAATTGCCATACATATTTTCAGTTAATTGCAATATTTTAAGAATGGAACACAAATTGCCTTTACTATTGGGTGACCACAATTTTTTAATTACATTTTTATTTTTATATTAATTACAGCTTATTCACTTTGTATCCCAGCTGTAGCCCCCTCCTTTCTCCCCTCCCAATCCCATCCTCCCTCCCTCATCTCTTCCTATGGCCCTCTCCAATTCCACTGATAGGGGAGGTCCTCCTCTCCTTCCATCTGACCATAGTCTATTAGGTCTCATCAGAACTGGCTGCATTGTCCTCCTCTGTGGCCTGGCAAGGCTGCTCCCCCATCAGGGGAGGTGGCCAAAGAGCCTGCCACTGAGTTTATGTCAGAGTTCCTGATAATTTGGCATTGAAGCATGAAATAGGTGCTTCTGGCATTAAATAAGCTAATGAAAATATGACACAAATTCAAAAGCTAAAATCTACACTTTAACAAGAAGGCAATCTTTCAACTAACAAACATCAAAATCTAAATATATTAGTATACCTGACAACATAAATAGGCAAACTGTAACAGGAAAAAAAAAACAGCAAAAAAGGCGAATGCTTTTGGTGTCAAATCCTGTAACAGGGACCAGATAAAAATTTTAAGATTTGCTTGAACGTGTAGACAGCTATAACTACACCAATATGTTTTTCTAAACACAAGTTTAGTTGTGTTTGAATACATTGAATTGGATATATCAACTCACTATTTTATTATGCAAACAGCATCTGAATATAACTGCATGTATGAATGAGATATACAGATTACATATATATGTGTATATGTGCATACATACATATATGGTTGATTGTATGTATGTCTGTTAACAAAATATTAAGAAATTTCCATTCATATAGTAAAAGTAAGTAGACTACCATCACTTAATCATCTAACAACTTACATATTAAGATTGTGTAGTTTTTTTTATTAGTATTTCACATAAAATGCTATCTTTTACAATAAGACAAATAACAAAACAAATTACATCAGCTTTTAAGAACATTTTCTTGTATATAGAAGTTAAGAAATATAACATTAAAAATGCTGCAATGACAGTCATTTATTTTCCTTTAACTTTCACCTGTGGAAGGTATCTATCAGGTAAGCATTATGGAGATTATTTTAATGGATTTTCATGAAACCTATACATTGAAAGATATAGTTCAATGGGTAATCAATTATCTTCTTTGTCTTTTATGTACCTTTTGAACTCCATGAATTAAGGCTTACTTTCTATGTGTTTATTCTAGGAATGTTAAGCTCTTATAAGATGTATAAGTTTTTCAATTTCAAATTCTTTCTCAGTTCTCTTCATGAAATATGATGACTTTTACCTGTATATACTAAATCCATAACACAATATATTATATTCAACACAGTACAAATCATCATAAAAATAGATAAAATTGATACAATAAAATCAAATATTAAGTTAAACTAGGGCAATAAATACATAAACAGAATCATAGAGTTTTCAGTCAGTTAATTCAAATATATTTATATATTTGTACTTTAGCTATTTTTAGTATTTTAGAGATTAATGGTAGTTGTAATTACTTCTTAATTCTTGTGATATACTCAGTTTTATTTTAACATTCTTCTCTTTCCATTTGAAAAATGTATCATAATCTAAATAGGAAGACAAAAAGTCTTAATTTCCATGGAAACTTCTAATACAGTCCACAAATTAGTTTATAATCTCTTATTCGGACTGTATAATCATCTTTTGATCATCAATTTTCTACTTTTATTCTTACTTTCATACATTCTCTATGTTCATTTTTCATAGAAAATAGAAATTTGACTGCAACAGGATACGATGAAATTCATCGTTGCTCCTGTTGCGTGTACAACATACGACATATTGAACACACTATGGGTCTATTTCACATTCAGCACAATTCTTCTGGATATCTCTTTTGAAAAATGCAGAAACTTCTGCCAGGTTTTCACTGTTAGTAAAGTACCCCTACAGAGAATTAAAGTTCTATCAAATTTCACTAATCCATGAGGAAATATTCCCTAATATGAGGCTACAAGAAAGTATCTTTCATTAACTTATCTTTGACAACATTAATTTCATATAGAAATACTGGAATCATCTACTGTATTTTTGTGTGTTTTTTTGTTTGTTTGTTTGCTTGTTTTACTTTTTTTTTAGTATACTGTGAAAGCAACATGCTTTTAAAGTAATTTTTATTAATTACAATTTATTCCATTTATACCCCAGATGTAGACTCCTCCCTCATCCTCTTCCAATCCCAGTCTCTCTCCCTCATCTCATCCCATGACCCTCCACAAGGGTCCTCATTCCCTTCCCTCTGACCCTATCATATAAGATATCACCAGGACTGGATACATTGTCCTCCTTTGTGGCCTGGTAAGGCTGCTCCCACTCAGGAGGAGGTGACCAAAGCTACTGATTTCATATCAGAAATTCCCATTCCCTATTCCCATTACTAGGGTACCCACTAGGAGACTGAGCTTCTGTGGGCTATGTCTGTGCAGGGGTTCTAGGTTATCTCCATGCATGGTCCTTGTTTGGAGTATCAGTCTCACAAAATATACCTGAGCCCAGACATTTTGGTTCTGTTGCTCTCCTTGTGGAGCTCCTGTCCCTTCTAGGTCTTTCTATTTCCCCCTTCTTTCATAAGATTCCCTGCACACTGCCAAAGTTTGTCTCTGAGTCTCAGCATCTGCTTTGATACCCTGCTGGATAGAGTCTTTCAGAGGGCCTCTGTGGTAGGATGCTGTCCTGTTTCCTGTTTTCTCCCTCCTTCGATGTTCTTCCCATATGCCTTTCTGAGTGAGGATTGATCAGATTTTAGTATGTTTATTATCTGCCTAAGCCCCACTTCTAAGTGAGTATGGACCATGTGCTCGTTCTTATTAGGCTATGCCCACATACACAGTGTTCATATTTATAACCTGTCCTCCACATATCCTCTCTCTCTGTTGCTTTCTTGTGTTCCCTTTTCACAACTGACAGCTACTCTTCTGCATCTGTCCTAGAGTGTTTTTAATATATTACATATGCTAGATGAAATATTTTTACTTCTAAATATTCTGAAATAGATGCTCTTCAAACAAAAAAAATCCATCTGATATTTATGATACTACACATGAATATTTAACAAATTGTAGTGTATATTTAGGACATAAAATGTTGCTTAGTGTCTAAAATCACAAGAACTTCCTATCTTTTATTCACTCCCAAGTGAGGAACCACTGGATTGCTGTCCATACATGCCTGAGTTTTAATACCACTGCACATTTTAACACTGCATACCTTTATTTTCATAGTGTAATGTTTTCAGATGGCATTTAAGTAGCAAAATATACAGCAAAATTGTAGTAAGAAAGAATAAAGGAGTAGCTTTAAAAAGAATGTGGTTTATTATTTTCCAGTTTGCACAATGTACAGAGAGTACACCACAGCATGATTTGAAATTATATGTGCTACACCAGTTTAATCCCATTGCAATGTATGAGTGAAAAATTATCAAGAAATCCATTTGCAATGTGACAGCATAGGCTCGGATTACAATATTGTTTATGCATGGTCACCATATTTCATGTGCATTAACTCTTATGACTAAATCATATTGTGTATTATAGTCATGGACATATACAGGGTAGTCTTTGTGCATAATTTTCCTAATGTGTCCATATCTGATACCTAAGGGTAAGTATCATTATGAGAAAACAATGATTTTACAATGTTTTGTCATATGAATTGTAAACACAGAAACTAAGAAAATTATTTTGTATTAATAAATATATGAATACTTATAAATAAAAAGAGTTTATGAAAAGTTACAGGCTAATAAAAAAATGACAGTCAGAATGATGGCTCAGTGAATTAAGGGGTTTGATGCTAGGTTATATGACGTGGGTCTCATCCTGTAATCCACATGACCTAATTTAGGAGAGCTCCTATTCATGTGAACATTCCTCTGACTTGAAAAGAGATGTTTTAACAATACTCTACATACATGCAAATTAATACATTAAGTACTTGCATTATTTCAAATTGAAACTAAGATGAAATATTTTATAAAAAGAAAATGTATGTATATAGAAAATTAAATAACATTCTAGATTTATGTTTCAAAGATTAATGTTACCTATTTATCTCTCTTCTATCTATTTATCATGGTTTATTTTGCCAGTACATTCTGAAGTGAACTTCAGATCCAAAATCTAAAAAATATACTGTAGTTTATTCTAAAGCATGTTTGAGGTATAATTGTTTAGTGAAATTTAAAGAAGAGTTCATGTTTTAAAAATATATATTTGGTTGTAATTTTCATTATTCATTTCATAAATATAACATATATGTATTTGTGTGTACAAGTAAAGATTTAACCATGAGTGTTTGTGAAAATTTTAATCTTTAGCATCTTTTTAAAGAAAAATACTAATCCAGTACTGAGAGTTACTTCTGTGATTTGTGTGTTAGCAAAGGTTGTAACAGAAAATGTCAAAGACTTGCTTTTTTCTTTCTTGTTGAAAGCTTTCTCATGTGGAAAGTTGTCTTACACTGTGTCAAAAGAATAAGCTGTCAGATTGTTAATGTTTAATACATTCCCGAGAATAACTGCCATGTACCATACTAATTTGACCTTTTCAGAGCTCTGAATTTGATTGGATGGACGTTTCTCTCCTATTTAAAAAGTAAAACCCCTGTTGGGAAGAGCGAGAATGACCATCTGTTGAAATTCAGAATACTAAAAAGGTTAAAGTACACAGCTAGAGACTCCCAAGTACACTTTTTAAATAAATTTTGTTACCTTATTTCCTGTCAAACAGTGTGACAACTGCACATGATGTCATGAAATCGATTTTCATTATTCAGAAAAAAAAAAAAACACATATAAGGTGTGTATATTTTATGTCAAGTGTTCTATGGATGTCTATGGAAAACACACATAAGGTGTCCATATCTTATGTCAAGTGTTCTATGGATGCCTGTTAAAAAAATGCATCTTAATTTTGTGATGATGTCAGGGTTTCTATAGTATGGCCACTGCAGCACAAAATGACATTATAGTACAGTTCAGAAAGGCCCAAAAGACAGTGCATCTATACATAGGAAGGATAATACTATGAATATCTGCTCATCATCTCTTCTAAGGTGCTTCAATCAGAATCATACATAGTAATCATATACTTATAATATTCTGGAAATTTAACAAAAAAGTTTCTCAGACATCTGACATAGCAGAAAACAAAATTTTAAGTTTAATGGTTAGAGCCATGGATGTAGTTGAATTGTAAGATTTTTATTGCAAATGCAAGGTTCCAGAGTCAGTTCAAAGAAACACACACACACTCACACTCACACACACACACACACACACACACACACACACACGTATGCACAAATCCAATAACAAAAACATAAAGTAGGAAGACAAGCCTTGGGTTGCTGCTGTTGCTTTTTCTCTTTTTTTAATTTTCTTGATTTGTTTTTGCTTCTTTAATTTTTATTTTTATATAAATTACAGTTTATTCACTTTGTATGCAGCTGTAGTGCCTCCCTCCTCCCTTTCCAATCCCACACTCCCTCCCTCATCTCCTCTTATGCCCCTCTCCAGTAATCTTTCTTCCTATCTTTTTTAGTTTTTTGATTTTTTTGTTGTTGTTGTTCTTTTTGGAGACAGAGATTTTTTCTGTTTAGCCTTGGCTGTCCTAGACATACTCTGCAAACTAGGCTGGTCGTGAACTCCTACAGAGGTGCTGGAATTTGCCTCCGGAAGTGGTGGGATTAAAGGCATGGGCTACCATGCCTGGCTGTTATTGTTTATTTTGAGACGAGGTGTCAATGTATAATCCTGGTGGTGGCCTGAAACTCACTATGTAGACCACAATGGCCTGCAACTCATGAAGTCCTGCCTGGATTTATCTCCTGAGTGCTGGGATTAAAAGAAGTCTACTCCAATTTACTTTTATCGATTTTATTATTAAAATATTATCACAATTATAAGAATTTTATATTTTAATGTGTGTATATATATATTTAATTAATTTATTTTTTCTATTAATCACAGTTTATTTACTTTGTATCCCAGCCGTAGCCCCCTCCCTCAGTCCCTCCCAGTCCCATCTTCCCTCCCTCATCTTCTCCCTGCCTCTTTCCAAGTCCACTAATAGAGGAGGTACTCTCCCCCTCCCATCTGACCCTAGCTTATCAAGTCTCTTAAGGACTGGCAGCAATGTCCTCTTCTGTGGCCTAGCAAGGCTGCTCCTCCCTGGGGGAGGAAGGGGCAAGAGTTCGCCATTGATTACATGTCAGAAATAGTCCCTGTTCCCCTTACTAGAGAACCCATTTGGACACTGAGCTACCATGGGCTATATCCAAATAGGGGTTGTAGGTTAAATCTATACATGGTATTAGGTTGGAGAAACAGTCCAATGAAAGACTTCTGCACCCTGATATATTTGGTCCTTGTGGTGCTCCTGTCCTCTCCAGGTCTTACTAACTCCCCCTTCATTCATATGATTCCCTGCACTCTGCAGGGAATGGAAAGGTTTGGTTATGAGTCTTAGTATCTGCTTTGATACACAGCTAGGTAGAGTCTTTCAGAGGCCCTCTGTGGTAGGCTCCTGTCCTGTTACTTGTTTTCTCCTACATCCAATGCCCATCCCATTTGTCTTTCTAAGTGAGGATTGATCATCTTACCCTGAGTCCTCTTTCTTGTTTATCTTTTTTTAGGTGTATAGATTTCAGCATATTTATCCTATCTTACAGGTCTATATAAGTGAGTATATACCATGTGTGTCTTTCTGCTTTTGGGATACCTCACTTACGATGATTGTTTCTAGGTCCCAACATTTGCCTGCAAATTTCATATATTTCCTTGTTTTTAATTGCTGAGTAGTATTCCATTGTGTAAAAGTACAATTTCTGTATCCATTCCTCCACTGAGGGACATCTGGGTTGTTTCCAGGTTCTGGCTATCATGAATAAAGCTGCTATAAACATAGTTGAGCAAATGTCCTTGTGTACTTGAGCGTTTTTGGATATATGCCTAGGAGTGTTATAGCTGGATCTTGAGGAAGCACTATTTCTAATAGTCTGAGAAAGAGCCAGATTGGTTTCCAAAGTGTTTGTACAAGTTTGCATTTCCACCAGCAATGGATGAGGGTTCCCCTTTCTCCACATCCTCTCCAGCATGTGTGGTCGCTTGAGCTTTTGATCTTAGCCATTCTGATGGGTGTAAGATGAAATCTCAGGGTCATTTTGATTTGCATCTCCCTGATGGCTAAGCAAGTTGAGCATCACTTTAAGTGTTTCTCTGCTATTCTACAATACTCTACAGAGAGTTCTCTGTTCAGCTCTGTGACCAATTTTTTAATTGGATTACTTGATTTGTTGCTTTTTTATTTTATTTTTTTAATGTTTTCATTTAACTTTTATTAATTACACTTTATTCATTTTGTATCCCCCCATAAGCCCCTCCCTCCTCCCTTCCCGGTCCCACCCTCCCCCCTCCTTTTCTGCTTGCATGCCCCTCCCCAAGTCCACTGATACAGGAGGTGCTCCTCTCCTTCTTTCTGATCTTAGTCTATCAGTTCTCATCAGAAGTGGCTGCATTGTCAGGGTTCTAGGTTATCTCCATGAATAGTCCTTGTTTGGAGTATGAGTCTCTGGGAAGTTCCCTGTGTTCAAATTTTCTTGTTCTGTTGCTCTCCTTGTGGAGTTCCTGTCCTCTCCAGCTCTTACTATTTCCCACTTTTTACATAAAATTCCATTCACTCTGCCCATCAGTTGGCCATCAGGCTCAGCATCTGCTTTCACAGTCTGCATGGCAGAGGCTTTCAGAGGCCCTCTCTGGCAGGTTCTTAGTTTGTTTCCTGTTTTCTTCTTCTGGCTTTCAGAGGCCCTCTGTAGTAGGATCATAGGTTGTTTCCTGTTTTCTTCTTCTTCTGATGTCCATTCTCTTTGCCTTTCAGGATAGGGATTGATCATTTTAGTAAGGGTCTTCTCTTTTGCTTAGTATGTTTAGATGTACAGATTTTAGTGGGTTTATTCTGTTGTATGTTTATATGAGTGAGTATATACCGTGTGTGTCTTTTTGCTTCTGGGACAACTCACTCAGGTTGATCCTTTCCAGGTCCCACCATTTATCTGCAAATTTCATGATTTCATTATTTTTCATTGCTTAGAAATACTCCATTGTATAGATGTACCACAGTTTCTGCATCCATTCTTCAGTTGAGGGGCATCTGGGCTGTTTCCAGCTTCTGGCTATTACAAATAAAGCTGCTACAAACATGGTTGAGCAAATGTTGCTTTTTAACTTCTTGAGTTCTTTATATATACTGTATATTAGCCCTCTGTCAGATGTAGGGTTGGTGAAGATCCTTTACCAGTCTGTAGGCTGTCATTTTGTTTTGATGACAGTGTCTTTTGCTTTACAGAAGCTTTTCAGTTTCATGAGGTCCAATTTATTTATTGTTGTAAATTCTAAGTGGATCAAAGACCTCAACATAAAACCAGACACATTAAATCTGTTAGAAGAAAAAGTAGGGAAAACCCTAGAACTCATCGGCATAGGAGACAACTTCCTGAACAGAACATCAACAGCACAGGCTCTAAGATCAACAAAGTGTATATATTTTGATAATATTTTAAAAATAGTTCATAAATCTTGTTTCTATCAAATAAATATAGATTAACAAAACTATTACAGAATTCATCTTTTAGAGATATGATAGGCACTATAATAAAATTTTAAGAAGTTAAAATAATCTCCAGCTCATCTCAGAGATTACTATCCATAGTGTTCCCATCTCTCTCCCAGCTCTCTGCCTCCCACCCTCTCGCTTTCCCACACCTGGTTACCACCCCTGTTCCCATCCCCAGCCCCCTCTCTAACCCAGTTCCCTCACTTCATCTACTTCGATGTCTATTTTATTTTTCCTTCTGAGGGAGGTTCAAGCTTCTTCCCTTGAGCCCTCCTTGTTGCTTAGCTTCTGAGGGTCTGTGAATTGTAGTATTGTCTGTACTATAAGGCTAATATCTGCATATAAGTGAGAACATACTGTACATGTGTTTCTGGGTCTGGGTTACCTCACTCAGGATGATCTTTTCTAGTTCCATCCATTTACCTTTTTTTTTTAATTTAAACTTTACTTTTTTATATTAATTACAGTTTATTCACTTTGTATTCCAGCTGTAGCCCCTTCCCTCATTCCCTCCCAATACCATCCTCCCTCTTTCATCTCCATTCATGCCCCTTTCCAAGTCCACTGATAAGGGAAGTCCTCCTGCCTCTCCATCTGACCCTAAGTAATTTATTGTATAAATGTGCCACATTTTCTTTATCTATTCTTCAGTTGAGGGGCATCAAGGTTGTTTCCAGTTTTTGGCTATTATGAATAAAATTGCTATGAACATAGGTAACCAAATATCGTTGCTTATCATGAGACACCTTTTTGGTGTATACCCAGTACAACTATAGCTGAGTCTTGAGCTAGAGGTATTCCAAATTTTCTGAGAAAATGCCAGATTCATTTGCAAAGTGGCTGTACATGTTCACAGTCCCACCAGCAATGGAAGAGTGTTCCCTTTCTTAATATCCTCACCAGCATGTGTTGTCACCTGAGCTTTTCATCTTATCCATTCTGACAAGTCAAAGATAGAATCTTAGAGTCATTTAATTTGCATTCTTTTCTATGACTAAGGACCTTTCTTTAAGTGCTTCTTAGCCATTAAAATTCCTCTTTAGAGAATTTTGGATTGAGCTCTATAGCACATTTTTAATTGGATTGTTTTGTTTGTTGTTGTTTACTTTCTTGAGTTCACTTTATATATATATATATATATATATATATATATATATATATATATAGTAACCATACCGAAGAGAGGGCTAGTAACCATATATATATATACATATATATACAAACCCTATATCGAAGAGAGGGCTAGTAACCATATATATAGCCCTCTCTTCGATATAGGGTTTGTAATGATCTCTTCCAAATATGTAGGGTGCGGTTTTGTCGTAATGACAGTGTCCTTTGCTGGGTCCTGGGAAGTATGACTTCAAGTAGCAGGGTGATTGAATGAATGAAATATTTGTTCCCTTTATCCAGACAGGAATACCTTTTTTTTTAAATAATTTTATGTTTTTCTTACCAGTTAAATTTTATTAACTCTGTATCCCAGCTGTATCCCAATCCCTCATTTCCTCCCTCACCTCCACCCTGCCCCTTTCCAAGTCCACTGATAGGGGGGACCTCCTCCCCATTCATCTGATCCTGTTTTATCAGGTATCTTCAGGACTGGCTGCAAAGTCCTCCTCTGTGGCCTAACAGGAATGCTCCTCCCTTGGGGGTGGGGAGGTCAAAGAGCCAGCCATTGAGTTCCTGTTAGAAATAGTCCTTGTTCCCCTCACTATGGGAAACCAATTGGTTACTGAGTTACCATGGGCTACATCCGAGCAGAGGTTCTAGGTTATATCCATACATGGTCGTTGGTTGAATGCCAGACAGGAATTCCAATGGAGTGAATAGGACCCTAACTGGCCTACAAAACCTTTTGATGCAAAACTTACCCTGCAGACAAGATGGGCAGGCATAAAGATATGGCAGAGTTTTCAAAAACTGGCCAACCTATGGGTAACTTGAGACCCACCCTATGGGACAGAGCCAACACCTGTCTTTATTAATGATGCCCTGTTATGTTTGCAGATATGAGGAGATCTAACTTTCCTCTAAGAAGCTACACCTAACAGCAGATCAAAACAGATGCTTAGTCCCACTGTCAAACTTTAGATGGAGATCTGGGAATCTTGTGGAAGACTTATGGGAATGATAGAGGGACCTGAAGGGGACAATAGCTACACAAGAAGACCAACAGTATCAACCATCCTAGGCTTATGGAAGCTGACCAAGGCCCCCTACACATAAAGTAGAGAGAGGCTTATAGAGATTAGTCTTCATGTTGGTAACTTAGCAACTGGAGTGTAGGCTGTCACTGACATAGACACAATTGTCTGATACTGAAACACTTTCCCAAAGTGAGGCAGCCATGTCTGGCCTATAAAAGAAGATATGCTTATTACTGATGTGACATGAATTGGTGCAATGGGATGACACGTTGGTGTCGGGGGTGGTTTTCTTCTCTGAGGAAAAGGGGGAGGAAGAATGGAGGAAGAGTGTGGGATGGTGAACCTGGGAGGAAAGGAGAGAAGAGGCTATAATTGGTATGTAAAATGAATAAATAAATAAAATAAAAAGAAAGTTAAAATAATAAATATTGAGTAAATTAAGCAATAGCTAAAAATTACAAATACTGATTATAATTTTAAAATTTTTAATTACTGATGGAAATCATCTGTAGCTTAAATGTTAAACATTTATTTTGCCATAGGTTTTAGCCACTAATGCTTAATGATATAGTTACGAGAAGAGACTCAGCTAAATAGACAGCAAAGGTCTGAAGAAGAATGAAATATGCTGCAGTTCAGGAAACAACCTAGGAACCTGCCACAGAGGGCCTCTGAAAGGCTCTGCCCTGCAGACTATCAAAGCAGATGCTGAGACTTATGGCCAACTGTTGGGCAGAGTGCATGGAATTTTATGTAAGAAGTGGAAAATAGTAAGAGTTGGAGAGGACAAGAACCCCAAAAGAGAGCAGCAGAACCAGAAAATTTGAACACAGGGGTCTTCCCAGAGACTTATACTCTAACCAAGTACCAAGCATGGAGATAACCTAGAACCCCTGCACAGATGTAGCCCATGACAGTTTAGTGTCCAAGTGGGTTACATAGTAATGGGAAGAGGGACTGCCTCTGACTTAAGCTGATTGGCCTGCTCTTTGTTCACCTCCCCCTGAGGGGGGAGCAGCCTTACCAGGCCACAGAAGATGACAATGAAGCTACCCCTGATGTGATCTGATAGACTAAGATCAGAAAGAGTGAGAGGAGGACCTCCCCTATCAATGGACTCTAGGGAGGCATGTGTGAAGAAGGGGGAGGGAAGGTGGGACCAGGAGAGGAGGAGGAAGGGGCTTATGGGGAGATACAAAGTGAATAAAGTGTAATTAATAAAATAAAAGAAAAGAAAAGAAAAGAAAAGAAAAGAAAAGAAAAGAAAAGAAAAGAAAAGAAAAGAAAAGAAAAGAAAAGAAAAGAAAAAGAAATATGCTGCAGTAATGTTGAGGTGAAATCTTGTGTTAATGTTGACTAGAGAGATTACAGAGTACAACAAGCAATATAAAATTTCAAAAAACCACAGTAGACCAAGAACACATATATTAATTACAAAATTATTGTTGTCTATACAATACAACAAATGTATCTTTTAAATTACATAACATCATCATTTTACTTATAAAATTTCATAGCTACACAAATATTTACATTTAGTATAAATCTGCATATTGAATATCTGTAAATCCTTTAACATGTTTTCCTATCAATACTCTGTCCTCAGCTGACAATCTATTTGGCATTTACATTTTTTTTAGAAGAATCAACCTTAAAACCATGCTTCAGACTACTCATGTACAGTAATGTAAAAAGAGGATCATGACACTTGCCGCTTGATATCCGGGTAAACAGATGATTTGCAATTCTCAAGTGTGGGGAATATCAAATTAGGGAATCAACTGTGAGAAATGGAATTTTGTGCTTTTGTATTTTTTACTACTGATTGCAAAATCGTTGTAAGGCTACATCTTAGGTCATCCACATCTTATATAACACAGCACTAAAACATTCCTTATTAGGAGTGCTGGATCGGATAGCATGTCCCTTTCCAATTACAGCGATATCTTACACTAAATTTTAAAGATAACTTTCTTCTATTCTAAACACTTGAAAACACAATGTATGACATGTTTAAGCATATGGAATGGCAGAGAAGCACTTAAAGAAATGTTCAACCTCATTAGCCATTAGGGAAATGCAAATCAAAACAACCCTGTGATTTCACCTTACACCCATGAGAATGGCCAAGATCAAAACTCAAGTGACACCACATGCTGGAGAGGTTGTAGAGAAAGGGGAACCCTTCCCCACTGCTGGTGGGAATGTAAACTTGTACAACCACTCTGGAAATTAATCTGGAGCTTTCTCAGACAACTAGGCATAGTGCTTCCTCAAGATCCAGCCAAACCACTCCTATGCATATATCCAAAAGAGGCTCAAGTACACATAAAGGACCTTTGCTCAACCATGTTTGTAGCAGCTTTATTTGTAATAGTCAGAAGCTGGAAACAGCCCAGATGCCCCTCAACTGAAGAATGGATGCAGAAACTGTGGTACAGATGTAGCCCATGGCAGTTCAGTGTCCAAGTGGGTTACCTAGTAATCGGAAGAGGGACTGCCTCTGACATAATCTGATTTGCCTGCTCTTTGATCACTTTCCCTTGAGGGGGGAGCAGTCTTACCAGGCCACAGAAGAGGACAATGCAGCCACTTTTGATGAGAACTGATAGACTAAGATCAGAAAGGAGAGGAGAACCTCCCCTATCAGTGGACTTAGGGAGGGGCATTCATGCAGAAAGGGGAGGGAGGGTGGAATCGGGAGGGGAGGAGGGAGGGGCTTATGGGGGGGATACAAAATGAATAAAGTGTAATTAATAAAAAATTTAAAAAGTATAGAACTGTTTCAGAAAAGAAAAAATTCTAGTTCAAAAGAGAAATTGAATTTACATACTGAAGATTATATTAGCATTGAGGTTTGTAACAATGAATTAAATAGAAGAATATTTCAAAATAAAGCTGAGGGTTTTGATGATAAAACAGGAATATGAGAGCAAGACTCTTGATAAAATGTAGTGTTTGTGCGTGTGTTTTGGTGGTGTGTGTGGTGTGTAGTATGTGGTGGTGACAGGGGGAGGCTGGGGTAGTGTTTTTAACAAAAAAAATGAAAGAAAGAAAGAAAGAAAATAGTTGCATTCATAATAGCCACCAAAAATATGAGCCAATATCTAATCAAGGAAGTGAATATACACAATAAAAATGCTAGAACACTTCAAAAATACAAAGGAGAATATAGCAGAACAAGTAAAGAGCTCCTATGCCCATTGATTGGTAGGATAGATATTAAAATCAATATTCTACAGAAAGTGTTTCATGGACTCATCATCATTTCCATTAAAATACCAATGTGATTCCGTACAGAATTTAAAAAAAAAAAACATCTTAAATTGCACATGGAACCATAAATGCCTCAGCTTAGTTAATACAATTTTGAATAATTAAATTAAAATCTTCTCAAGATATCAGCATCCCCCAAACAGCTCTGTGTTGATATAAAAACACACTTGTTCAATAGACTAGACCTGAAGATCCATACATCCTACATTCCTGAGCTACAGGATTTTTGAAAAGAGCATCAAATTACAAATTTTTGAGAAAAGAGCATCCTCAGAAAATAGTGCAGTTCTCTCTGAATACATAAAAGAAGTAAACTTGATCCTTATCTCAAACCATTCACAAAACTCCAAATGCATCAATGTCCCAAACATAAGACTAGACACTCTGAACCTAATTTATAAGAAGTTAAGGAATGCATTTGAGACAGGAAATAACTATCTAAACAGGCCACAATATGTTGGAATAACAAATTACTATTAAATGGATCTCTTGATACTAGAAAGCTTCTGTATGACAAGGATGCCATCATTTTAATGAAAAGGCAGTTTAAAGAATGAGGGGAAAATCTGCCAACTATATACCTGACAGAGAAAGTTAGCATCGAGCATATAGAACTAGAAACAAAAGAAACAAACAAAGATCCAAACACCCCAGTTTAAAATCATACAATAGGGACAGCTCTGGATTCATATGGAATTCAACGTGAGGGGAGCCATGACTGTCTCTGACATAAACTCAGTGGCTGGCTAGCTCTTTGACCACCTTCCCTGAATGGGGGAGCTGCCTTGGCAGGCCACAGAGGTGGACAGTGTAGCTAGTTCAGATGAGAGCAGATAAGCTAGGGTCAGATGGGAGGAAAAGAGGATATCTCCTATCCATGAACTTAGAGAGGGGTATGGGAGGATATGAGGGAGGAAGAATGGGATTTGGAGAAGAGGAAAGAGGGGGGGCTACAGCTGGGATACAAAATGAATAAACTATAATTACTATAAACAATAAAAATTTTAAAAATGTAGTCATACCATCCAGTAATACTAATTCATATAATCACTTTCTTGATATTAACTATATTGATATGTTTTCACCATGTTTGTAAACTTTCTAATTTTTTTCAGATTTTCTGTTTACTCTTCTATTGCTTAATTTCATCATGTCATTTTTTTTTGTATTAGAGTGGATAGCATAAGTAGCTATCAGCAATTAATCTGTTAGTGCTAAGCTACAAATGTGCATTATATTGTTAATTGTGACTTGTTAACTTTGATCGCAGATGCTCACCAAAATATAGTAAACGTTGAGTAATGTGCCCTTAATTCTTACAAAACCCAGATCATAGAATTTCAAAGGAATCCATACTCAGATAACCAGGACCAAAGCACAACTTTGGTATATAATTGAGAGTATGGCATATTATTAGTCAAATTGTTGCTTGGACATGGTAATGGAAACAATGAGATACTGGAAATACACTAGCCACAAAACAAGACTGTATGTGGTGAGAGTCTGTAAATAGGGTAGTGAATATTTAAAAGACAGAGAGAAAAAAATGTGGAGGTAAGTGATGTTTATTATTGCTTACCATACTTTCATACAAACACTCATATTTTATTCGCATACACTATTTTCTCAAGTGATTAGACATGTATACATATGGCTAAATATAGGCCCCAGAAGATGGAGAATCATTTCATTAGCTTCTCATAACTATTGCTATAATATTGGAAGCAAAGCACATATCATAATTTGTCATGCAAAGATCATTCTCAGATTCCACAACACATGATTTCCAAGCAATGTCCTCCTGGTATATTTTGAGTAGCATGGGGTTTTCTTTATTTCCAAAAGCAACTAGTCTAGAAATGTTTATACAACTGAGAAAGCAATGATCTGAGAAAGGAACACATTTATTTATTTTATTTTATTTGAAAATTGGTTGTGAAGCAAAGTAAAATAATAATAACAGCGAAATATAAATCTAGAATATAATGTTCATGAAAACTTTCTATTTGTATCATTTTGTTAGAAATTGTATTTTAAACATATAAAGACAAAATAATAATACAATATTGTAAACTTTAGATATCATATATAATTGTTCAGTGGTTTCAACACCCAAAATATTACTATTAGATTTATTATTACAATTTATTTGATGAACTTAACAAGAATTAAAAGCATTAAATTACCTGACTAAAGAAAAAATAATTTCAAGAATTTCTACTAAACATTAAATTATTACTTTAACAAAATGATATGTAAATGTTTAAGTGTTTATCCATAAGTACTTCATTTAAATAGAAAAAAAGTCAAAACTCTTTCTCATATTAGTTACATAAATGTAAATTATGGTGAGAACTAATTAATTTTTTTTGAATTTTATTTTTTCCTTATCAGTTACATTTTATTAACTCTGTATCCCAGCCGTGTCCCAATCCCTCATTCCCTCCCAGTCCCTCCC